>JAQIXG010000208.1:0-39069 GCA_034700105.1 Oconnorella tubifera
TGCTAATTGACAACCAATATTGGTTCTTGTATTCAGCATTATTGAGTATTTAAGCAGTAAAAGTGTTTATAAAACGTTTTATATTACTGTATCCTGGAATGGCCCCGGGCAAAGAATGTGGCGAAGAATGTTGCGAGGAATGTTGCGCTAACTTCACGAACGTTATTATGGTATTAAGGTATATGAGCGGTAATGTAATTTAACTATGCAGATATGAGATTTGATTCTGCAGACACGAAATACATTAAAGCTAAATTAGATTGGAATATTTTGCATTAATTTTGGTTTTTAATTTTCTCAGGGGTCCTATTTGATATTAGCATAGTGTTATATATTTTTTAGATTTGATTTAACCCTAACCCTACAAACCTATGATTCGATAAATTTTGCAATTTTTTTTAAAATATTCATGCAGCCATTACTAATGCGAATCATATGGTGTATAACATTGTGTTGATATTTAAAAAAACTCTTGAACAGGAACAACTTTAAACATACAAAAATATAAAAAAAGTAGTACGATATAAGTTTGCTTAACTTCCATATCTGTTGCATTACAGTTGTACCTATATAATTCTGATGTCAGATAACTTCAACAAGATTTCCCTCTCTGAAATGTAATAATAGAAACACTTTAATAAGAAATGGATAAATTTACGAGTCCCGTTCTTGCTTCAACTGCAGATGACGAAAATTCACTCGTATCAATTAAAACTTTGAAGCCTTGGAAAATTCCAGATCACTTACTGGTGTATATTTGGCTATTTAATTTTTATAATATTTTTTAAATAAATGAAAAATTTATTTATAAAATGTTTAATCCTCTTTGTTTATAATTTATTGTGTTTATAGTAATGTAAAATTATCACTTGCTGTAATTATTTTCATTGTTATTATTTTTTATCTATTAGAACAGTATGTAGTTGTTTGTCATTATTTTATATTTTTTACTTTCAGCTTGGGAAATGTAGAAGTGTGACAGAATTTGAGAAAATGAATCGTATTGGTGAAGGCACGTACGGAATAGTTTGTACGTCACATTATATAATCTTGATTTTATTCAATTTTATTAGCTTTGATTTTCTGAACTTTATCAGAAATCATGACAATTTTTATTCTTTGTGAACTGAATATTCGGGAGGATATGATGATATTTATATTGCTTAAATCATTTTTTTGAATAAATCAATAAGTTTAATATATTAAAATAATAAAACTGAAAATTGTAGGGTGGGGGATTTAATTACTGCTTTACATGTGGCCTTTGGTGTGGCCACTGTTTAAAATGTTGAGGACTGTATTGAAATATTTATACTATAAAATTAATTTTTATATCTGTGATAACTCTGGAGTGCTATTTAGGTTATAGTATTTTTATGCTATTAGATCGGGCATTGGATAACAAAACTGATGAAATTGTTGCCTTGAAAAAGATGAGAATGGAAAATGAAAAAGAAGGTATGTAATTAATTCTATTATTTGTTTTTTAATTATCTCAAAGGAAATTTTTAAGAAATTTTGCAAGCTATATTTTTTATATAAGATCGTTAACTTTAAAAAAAATTGTTCATTAGATATTAAATATCAGTGTAGACATATTTTTATTATGGCTGCGGTTTTTATTTTTGCTAATATAGTATAATTTATAATTATTTTAAAATCGAATTTGTATTTTTCCAATTGCCGATTGATTCGCTTTTATTTGAGGCTTTCCAATAAGCGGATTAAGAGAAATTAATATACTGCTAAAGTTGAGACATGAAAACATCGTACAACTTTCTGAAGTCATTGTGGGAAAATCTCTCGATAGGTTTGTTAAAATGGTTATTTGCGTAAAAAAGAGTTGATATCACTAATCTATACACAAAAAATGTATGATTTTTCTCTATACAAATCTTTATAGCTATAGCTCCGTTGTTTGTGGATTAATTTGAACATAATGGGCAAGGTTTATAAGTGTTGAAAACTTTATTTTATGTTTTTTTCTTTATAGTGTGTTTCTTCTCATGCAATACTGCGAGCAAGACTTAGCGAGTCTTCTGGATAATATGCAGCAACCTTTTTCTGAGGCGCAGGTTGTCATATTTTATTTGCCATTTTATAATTTACGAGTTAAGTAGTGATGATTAATATCTAGATGTTTATTGGTGAATTATGTAAAAGGTTGAAAGATGTACATTTTGTGGTATTGTTTTTTCTATATTTGGTGAAAATGGTGTTTTTTGCATCTGTGCATATTTTACTCTCTCATTTTCTTTATAAATTAGAGAAAATGTTTAGTACTAAATTTGTAAAATAGGCATTTTCACATTTAAAGTCTGTACTAAATACAGATATACTTTACTGAACTAAGTACAAACATATGTTGTAAATCGCATATTACAATAATGTAACAATTTAAAGTCTGTAATACAATTCATTACGATTTAATTTACAGTTAAAGAAATTTCAACATTTGTGATGTTATTAAGATTTTAAAAATCAATTATATGTTATTATACGGCTGTATATTTGCACTGTAGGTAAAATGCATTATGATGCAAGTTTTTAAAGGTTTGCAATATCTGCATAAAAGATTTGTAGTACATAGAGATCTAAAAGTATCCAACTTACTTCTCACTGATACTGGATGCGTTAAAATTGGTCAACTTTATTTTTATTCATTTTATAATGATGTTCTGATAATCCGTGAATTAGTTAGAAAGTTCCACTAGCTTAAGACTATACTTTATTTATTAATAACTTAATCAAGCACTATATAAGCGCATTTAAACGTTGCCATTTAAGTGAAAATACTATTTAAAAAAAATACATGCTTGGTTTAATTTTGAAGCTGATAATTAGTATTCGGTAGATACAGTGAATGCTGAAGGAATAGTTATTATTGAATATTATATTTTTATAGAATAGGAATAGGTACCAAGGGTTGAGTTAGAATTTTTAGATTATACATTTCCTGTATATATTATACAAATAATTGTTACTTTTTCGTCTTATTTAATATATTCTCAAATTGAAATAGTTTCAGTTACTAAACTATCTAAATATTGTAATTACCTTAACTCTAATGAAATAAACGATTAAAAATTATTTAATTAAAAGCATTTAATAGTGTTTTTAATTTAGTATATATATATTGATCTGTACACGGCTTAAGTAATTTAGCTTTTAAGATTATAAAATGTGTTTTATTTTTTAGCTGATTTTGGTTTAGCTAAGATATATGGAATACCACTGAGACCTATGACTCCAAAAGTCGTTACATTATGGTATACAAACATTTTCAGCAGTAGATTATATATTATTTTAAAAATTATATTTTTAATTGATTGAATTTTATTATAAAATGGGGCTTATAATTTTTTAATATGCAATAATTAGAACAATAAATATTTAGTTGGGAAGTCATTGATAATAGTTGGCAAGTTAGTTTACTTGTGTAATTATATAACTTTATATTCGTCGTAAATATAATAAAATTCAATAAAAACTTATTATCTATCTATGTCAACTATTATCTATCTAATAGTCAACATCATGTTGACTAAAATACAAAACATTGTGACAATTTTTAGAAGATAAAACAGGAATTATTAATTCTATGTACTGTATGTTTTATTTGGTATTTAATTAAAATTATATATTTTTTGTATATCTTGTGTTTTTAAAGCCTTTCCTTTTTGAGACAAAAATCAGTTCAAGCTTTTATCTGCTTAAATCATTTTACTGTAAAAAAATTAGCTGTGTTAGAAATGAAAAGCTTGCATTACTTGCTCTTTACATTTAATAATGTATATAAATATTCTATTTAGTGGAGAATTTGTTGCCAAATATCATTTTGTGCTGATCTGATAATAAATTTAGAATATATACGCAAAACTGCTTTAGGGTTTAATTTTATTCTAATTATACTATGTAGGTACAGAGCTCCTGAGCTTTTGTTTGGATCTAAAATGCAGACAACTGCCATTGATATTTGGTAAGAATTTATTGTATTTATTGCTTTACTATTATTAGACTAATGTAATTAGTAACAGATTAGAATAAATGATTGCTAGATGTCCCGTTGTCAGTTTCATTTT
Organism: Oconnorella tubifera; assembly: GCA_034700105.1. NCBI lineage: Eukaryota > Metazoa > Annelida > Clitellata > Enchytraeida > Enchytraeidae > Oconnorella > Oconnorella tubifera. The sequence goes on from JAQIXG010000208.1 coordinate 4,083, forward strand.
ACTTTAGGTTATATATATTATGAAATATTTAAGAATTAAATGCAAAATATTTTGCTATCAGTACAATTGGATTGAAATTCATTTAGAAATTTCACATTTTGATGTTTTTATTGATTTTTTGATTGATTTTTTTATTTTCAACCGTAATTAAAATAGTTCAATGCTTTTGTTATTTAATTTTAATCAATTTTTTTATAAAAATTGTATTAAAATCGATACTTGCGTCTGATTCTTTTATGCTATTTTACGAGACAATTATTAGACAATAATAAAACTACAGAACCTTCATAAACATAAATCAATACAACTTTTATATGTTTTGCTCTGTCATTTAATAAAATCACTGTTTTAAAGTATATTGTGTAAATTCTAACGCATCTAAAATTCACAGAGTAGTATTAAAATTCACAATGTTTTTGTTTTGTGCTGATATGACATTAAGCAGCTAACAACTGAGACTGTTATTCATATATTAGGGCTGCAGGCTGTATACTGGGTGAGTTGTTAGCCCACCATCCCTTGCTACCCGGCAGAACTGAAATACATCAGATAGAACTGATTGTTGATATGTTTGGTACACCCACTGAAAACATTTGGCCGGTTAGATTTATTTCTTTTAATTGAAAAACAATAGTGCTTAGTAATAATGAATGTAAGCTGGGCAGACAAATTTTCATATTGTTCTTTTTAATACTACTTAGTTAATTTTATTTCAGATTTTTTTTTTAATAACCCAGTGTGCTTTTTCTTGAAAAATACATTAAATAAATATGTATATATGTTTTTATTTGTAATTATTTAATGTTTGATTAACAGTATTTGGATGAATTTTTTTTAATGACTTATCAACTGAGCATGTTGGTTTGCTGTTTAATTTTTGATTTGTTTTGTTAGAGAATTCTTTTGTTTATTTTCTCTGTGTTTTATTTACAGGGTTTGTCAAAACTGCCGATATTGAAACAGTTCAAATTAAAGCATCAACCGTTAGTTCTTTATCTCTTTAACTAATGATACTTTTATTTCTTTTTTTATATTAAAATTGGTGTAAGAGAATTTCACTACTAGTTCATATTATATCGTGTGCAATGTTCGATAAACTCTGATATATGTATATCGTATAATGTGTTTTATATTGTATGAAAATGTGTGACCAGATTCAAATATTCCCGGAGAAATATGACTAAATAAGTGTTAATATTAATTACATTGAAGATTAGGATTAGATTTTATGGTTATGGTTTTAGAGACTTTTTGCCTAGGGACAATTTGTCCAATGATATTTTGTCTACGGTTATTTTGTTCGGGGACATTTTGTCATATTATTATATATAGTATGTATTATTTTTTTTCATATAGATATAACAATGTAAGACATACATTCCCCTGGCTTTCAGACCCTGGTGTGCGTCTGCTCAACTATCTAATGATGTACAATCCTTCTAAGAGGTTGACACACGCTTCATTAGTATATACTAACTTCATTTTAATTAGTTTATTTGTATTTATTTGTATAAGTTTTGTATGTTTACAACTAATTGATTAAATGTTTGGGAATGAAATTACGAGTGATGTAGGATCTTCTTTTGAATCTTCTTTTTTATTTTTTTTCTTGTTTTTTTAATCTGATTGCTTTTTTGTATACGAATTTATCATTTGATGTTTTCAATGTTTTCTTCTTCTTATTCTTTGCTTACATATTTGCTTAAATTTCTACATAATTCTCTCTTTTTGTCAATCAATATACTATATTTTTTTGTAATAGAAAAATTGTTTTTCCTTTTGATTGATTCTTGTCACAATTTATCAGTTTTCAGTTATTTATCGGTGTTTTTTTACTGATGTTTTCTTAATTTGTTTTATATGGTGTTTTTATTTAAAAGAGCAACTGCAGCTGATGGCTTGGACAGTTCATATTTCAAACAACCTCCTTATCGTAAGTGTTTTAATATAAGTAAAGATTTTTGTATAAATAAATGACTTTTTCTAGTTTAACAACTACAATAACTTTGTGCGTTATAATTAAAATCTACATACGAATAGTTTATTCAAACAGTTTGTTCCCCAGTATAAATTATATATAATATTAAATACTCACAATTTTATCTGTCCTAATACAGTTTCTCTTTCTCTCCAACCCCCTCTCCTTCCATTGCTCCACCCCCAAATCCCCCCTCACATACCATTTTCTAATTTTATTTTAAATATTTCCAATCAGCATGTGAACCAGAGTTGATGCCTTCATTTCCTCGTTATCGTAACATGAAGAGAAAGTCAACAACGTCTTCTAAAACATCCGAACAGAAGTAACTTCTATTTCTATTTTCTGTCTTTTATTTTAATTAAGATTCAATTACTTTAGGGTTTAGTTTAGCTAATGTAAGTATAATGTGATTGTTTTCTTGCTAGTTGAAAATAAGTGAATGAACTTAGAATTATTGCAAGATATATATTAGATGCAATATATATATTAATTATATATGTCAGTAGTCATTGAACTAATGTGTCATTTTAGCATTTTAACTTATATATGAAAAAAATAAGTTGTTTTTTCGTAAAATTGTGATTAAATTGTTTTGCTGAACAATTTACAACTTAACATTTACAATTTATCATATACAAAATAATTAAATATTAATTTCATTTCTGTTTTTAGATGTATGTATATAGATTCACTTCTATAGCAGGCAATATCTGGGTACTAATTAGTGCGTTTGTTTGTGGGTTTAATTAAAATGTTACTAATATGACATTAAAATGATGAGATTGAATTTATTTCTAATTTGCTGTCAAATTATAGAAAGCCTCAAGCGAAACAACCTCAGCCTGATTTTGGCAGCAGTTTTGGAGATGTTCCTGCCGTAAGTCTCATTTTTTAATTTTGTTATATTTCAGGTTTTAAGTTGCAAATTTTCATTTTATTTTTTAATTTTTGTTAATTTTGACTTAAAGACAGAGTTCTTTGATTTGTATTAGGATAAAACTAAATAATTATTTTCTATATTATTTTACAGGCCAAAAATTGATCAAAAATCAGTCAGTTTTTTAATGATAACTTAAATGCAAAGTTCTATTAAATTTGAAAATTTTTAATTGTATGTTTCAAAACGCTGAAAAATTTATAAAATTGTAAATTTATAAAATTGTAAACTGTTATACTTCTATTCATTTTGTTTAAATTGAAAATATCTAACATTTTGATAGAAGTCAATTATTTTTATGCTATAGTTTATTTCAAGTATACTGTAACTGAACTTTTTCTCAGTTCTTTAGTTAAATTATTAGCGAATTTTTGTTGTAGGTTAAAAAGAAGAAATAGAAGTCATTATTAAGTCATTTTAAATAAAGTTTAAGGAAATAGAATCAAGATTTAATATCTGAACTCCGTTTACACGCTTCACATTTCTCATTTGTTCCACTTGAAGCCGAGCTAAATGCGAGTTGCAATACTGATGACCAATTTCGAGTTTCTTTTCTAGCATTCGCTGCCAGGGGTGTCGTATGAGGAGGACAGGGGGGGGGGGATAACCCTGATTTTTGATGGATTGAAAACTGCATGATTTTTGAAAGTATTTATTTTTGGAAGTATTTGAGTAAATTGTAAGTAGTTCCCCCCCCCCTTGTAGAATATACATGTTAATTTTATTTTGCTGAATTTGTACGACTTGTTTAGTGTGTGTAAAAAAAGGCTTGAAATAGAGCTATAATAAAAGTTCAGTTTAAGAAGCACAATTGTAGAGGAAAGGAAAAGATATGAAAATTTCCTCCCCACTCCTCCCTACCCTGGAAAAAGTTAAAATGACATCCCCGTTTGCTGCGCCTTTAACGTGATTGTACAGTTATATCTTTACTATGTTGTAATGCGGATATTACATTTTCCGTATTATTAAAGCTTATGAATAAATAGTAAATGGGCGATTACATTTGGAATTAAAGGAATTTTATCTAATTTAATAATTATGTAATGAACTGTTGCAATTATACTTTTTGCTTGGATTTATGTTTTTAGTGCAATAAATTGAAAATTAATGGTTTGTCTATTGAGAAAATAATTGTGTCACAATTTGATACTGAGCTGATTAAATTATATAATTTGATTATTGAACACTTATTGTCAGTTTAATCAAATATTCAAGTGATTAATTAACAGTAGAATCAAATCGTTGGTTTTATGAGAGATAGGCAGTTTATAAGTTTATAAAATGTCTGGAATTTTGGTGTGAAGAATTCGTTAATAATCAAATGCTAATATTAACAAGAAAGATTTTACCTCCTAATTGTTTACTGCTATAAACATTACGAAACAAACTACATTTCAATCAATTTAGGATCAAAATGCTCTTAGAATCACCGTTTTTCTGATCATCACGCAATGTTGAAAGAAAATCCTTTGTTTTGTGGCTTATTTAAGTAAATTTGTCTAGTATTTACTATATTGTATTAATAATTTGTGAGTTTTACTGAATATTGTTTGATTTATAATGTTAGTTAAATTATCATGTGTTTTAATTAATTATTACAAAAATACAACATTAAATTTTCACAGTATATATTATTTTTATTATTAATAGAACGTGCAACAAGAAGACGCGTAAATAAGAGTTTTTATTATTTTATTTATTTATTTTTTGTTTATTTTTTTGTTAATTTTTTGTTAATTTTAGATAAAATACTTTTTTGTATTTACCGTAAAATAATATATATTCGTAATTTATTGTATTGTGAGTTGAAATAAGAAGAAAATATGAAAACTAAGTTTAAAACGTTAAAGTTTCTTTGTAAAAAATTGAATTATTTAATTATGTATAATTTGCTTTTTTTATTACGAATTTATTATGTACTGATAATAATGATATCTGCGATTCTTCACTATTATATAAAACCTAAACTAAAATTTATAATTCTAACCTAATTATATCGTATTTTTACTGAAATTGTGTGTTTTGACATTTTTTCTGCAGCGAATTCATCGTACACCCCAGTGATCTATCTTAATATTCAAATATTTTACCACCAGGCTTTTGACATTTTATCATCCGCAATGCTTTTAATGAAAATAATCCCAGTTTGAACGATCAAATAAACTATGGAAGTAAGTATTAGTCGGTATGTTATTAATTCCTTGAATGCTAACATGGACGATGATGATGATGAGAAGAATATCAGTTCAGATGACATGTCTTCCACCCCTGGGCTTTGTATGTCGGCTGAGTCGTGCAGTGATTCGCAATTGGGTTCTCTGATTGACGTTCCCCATGGTAGAAGTGACACTGTACGGGTCCGTGCTACTACTTTGAGTCAGTCAGAAAGTTCTCATTCTGAATCTGGGGCACTTTCGTTGGAGGTATTTTATATTGATGTAAATTAATGTTAATTAATGTTGATTAATGTTAAATTAATAAAATTTAGTAATATTTGATAAGCATAAGTTTCGTTAGGTTTTGGAAACTTTATGAAAGTAATTAAATTTAACATCATTGATTAATGTATTATATGAATGATATCTCACATTGAGCTGTTAAATTAAAGGTTTTACTATAAGGTGCAATAAGCTAGTGAAATTGTAAGCATTTCAATTGAACTTGGACTTGTCGCATTCGAGTCTAGTACTGAACCGCTTCTGTAACAAGCTTGGCTTAATAGTTGGACACTTCTTACAAGTGTAGACTCTTTAATGAATAACGGATTTGGAAAAGAATCTTTTGCGAATGTATTGTGTCTATGTTAGATGATTTATTTGACAGCTATGGCTCGGATGTCAGTCATGAATGACAATCTAGGTCTTTAACTGAATGAACTTGTACTTATCTTGTACTCTTCATTTAATTATTAAGAAATATATAGTAAAATCGTTTTATTTGTTTAATTCATTAATTTATCTTACATTTTGGTATGCTTATCATAATATTGAGTATTTCTTTATATTCTCTCACTCTTGTTTATTTAACTTCATAAAAAGCTATAGAAAGTTTCGTAATTAATTTTTCAGTTGGATTTCGAAACAGAATTACCAAATAAAGACGATTTAACTGAGCAGTCTATTGATGGTGACTTAAATCGTCTGATAAAATGTACGACTTGTGACAAACCGTTCGCATCGACCCAACAACTAACCCAACATCAATTGGTTCATTCCAATGTGCGCAAATATCCTTGTCAGTTTTGTGATAAGACTTTCAAACAGTTGTCTCATGTGCAGCAGCATCTGAGGATACACACAGGTAGGGTACAGGGCTAAATATCAGTGGAAATAATTGATACTAGTAGAATTAAGGCATGGCATTCTCATCTTAAAACTTATCTTTTTCCACCTTAGATTTTTTTCCGAACGGATATCCCGGATAAATTTTCTTTCTTAGTTGATGGTTTGTCCTCACTGCTTGGTTGGAGTAGGTGTGGTCTTGACTGATATTGAGGGACGTCTGCGACATCGTCCCTCGACGTTTAAACAGACATTAAACTTTATTGATTGATTTATTATTGATATCTTAATCATACTGGTATCAATACTAGTGCCATACTGGTTTAGTTGTTATCTCTAGTATTTATTTTTCTAAGAAGATTGGCTTTAATTGCCAGATAAGAAAGATAGACATAAGGAATTAGTTTGTGGTGTAGTGGTTAGAGTGCTGTACTGAGAACTAAAAGATGACAGTTTGAAGTTTAATACGCCATATATTTTAAAATTTCTTCATCCTTCTATGGAATATGATAAGATCCAATAGAAATTCTAGTCTATATTATATAATCGTACAGCAATAATGTATTGTTTCATTTTTGCTGTCTTATTCAAATTATATACAGTTTTATTTAAACTACAGTTTTATTTTAATCGGTTTAATTTACATTATTTGCTAGGTGAATTGCCGTATAAATGTCATGTGGTCGGTTGTGAGAGATCATTCAGACAGTCATCCAGTTTAAAGCAGCACGTTAAATGTCATCTTATGTCAGCTAATATTAAAACTTCTAGTCATTCTCCTGTATCCAGTGTTCCTAGTATTAAGGTACATGCTACAAGTAGAATACTTACTTATATTTCAAATCTGTGTTTTTAAACATATACGAATATATGAATTTTATATCTTATAAGATCTTTATCAATAACTAATGTGTATTCACCAGTATTACTAATGATGTTTATTTACAGTTTTGATCTTTCTAAATGAATATGATTGACTTGAATTTTGTCGTGTCAATATTAATGTAATATAATTTATTTTCTGTCTGAGTTAAATACTACTTTCTTATATTGATTATATTATACAATCAAACATATTATACAATAAACAAAGACATTATACAAACTTAATGTTTACAAGCAAATGTATAGTGTGTTTTATACAAACACATTATACAGTAAACGGATACGTCGTGCTAACTTATCTATAGTTACTAATTCATATATAGTTTTTCTTATTTTTAAAAGTAATGCAATGTTTTTTCTCATTTTTTTATAGAAACGATCGAGAAAGAATCGTCCAAAAAAGTCATCCGACTATACAACACCGGCAGTTTCACCCGCTAAAAACGAACACGATAAAATCAACGCGTCCGCCACCGATCTTGAATCAAATCCCAGTGTAAACAACCATTCCTCAACAACCGTTGTACCAACAACAACAACGCTCGTTGTTCATCACGAATTGAACAGCGTTGTTAATTCTACGAATGATGGCGAATGTTTTAAGACGAATTCTATAAAAAAATCAAAAGATTCTACGAATGTTTCAAGTTGTAGTGATAAGCAGGCGGATGATTATCCGATATATCGTCAGTCATTGATCTTATTGAAGGATAAACTGATGGAAATCAGTCGCAGAGAGGCGTTGTTGCGATTAAATACTGAGCGATTGATTACTGAGTATAAATCATAATGAGTTCTGAGAGATGATTATAACTATCGATTTGTTATAGTGCTTGTAATAATAATATTAGTTTTGATTCATAAAAATTTATATAGTTCAATGGATGTAAGCATATGAATATATTTAAAGCCAACCAACAGGATGGCTCCAAATGGAACCATCCTGTTAAATTAACATGATGGCTGCATTTGGGATGAACCCAGTATAATATTTAATATCATTTATTGATAAAAGTTAAATAATTATTAATATATTGCATTAATATCTTATCTCTGCAGTTGTGAATTTTTCTATTGTCTAATATTTCAAGTGTTTATACGATAATAATGTAAGATGCAGTGTAGATTTTCCATTCATTATCTTATGCCAGTTATATTTGAGTTGTTACTTGCGTTATTATTGTTGATGATTATTATTAACCATACTCATTTTTGATCAAACATATCTAATTTTTGTAATGATTAGATTATATAATTATGATTTGCAATGTGTTATGATTAAACGATAAATTTTGGGATAGGAAAAGAATTTTTGATATTTTCCTAAAACAGTTAGAGTTCATTAAGGTAATATAATTAAATGCCACATGTTGTTAATAATAGTTTTATATCTTAGCAATAAATGAAACCAGTGATTGCATCATCATATTCAGTATTGGACATTTTATTTTGTAGTATTATTTGAAACTTCATCTTTTTCTTATATTCTGTAATAAATATAGAAATGAAATTTATATTGTATTATGAAATTTGAATCAATTGGAAGTAATCTCTTTTGAAAGTTGTGCAATAAGCTCTATCACTGGTTAATTTATACATAAATTACAATGATAAAATATTGATAAAATGGCATTGTTATTTCAAATAAAACTAGCATTTTATTTGCTAAAGAATTTCTAAATTGCATAATTTTTGGGTTGCTATTGAATCTAGTCAGATCTATTCAGATAAAGTTTTCAGCTTGATTCATATAGTTATCATTATAGTTATACGAGTGAAAGTTTGCCAATAGTGTGAAGTTGAAAATGATGAAACAAAATGTATTAAAGTTTATGTATGTCAATATGGCTACATTGTATTCTTTGCACTTTATATTATTTATTATTTTTGTGGTTAGTATGGTTATTTATAAGCTTTAATTATATAATTAAAATAGATAATAATAAGAAATTAGAATTAAATATGATACTTGCTGTTTGATAATGTGGTTATAATAGTAGTAATAAATTAAAGTTGCAAAAAACTTAATAGAAATTCCTTTTGTATCTTCTATTCTTTGTGTATAAACCTAAATCACAGATAAAATGTATGTTGTAAAATGATTTGATGTTTGCATAATTAACGTATTAAGACAAACATCTTTTTAGTGACATTATAGTTTAATAAGCTTTAAATTGTGTTCATAACTCGCAGTAGTTTTAATAAATGTGAACATTGTTATTATATACTCTCGTATATAAGAACTTTTGTGCTATTTGCATTTGCATTTTGTGCTATCTGCTTGCTGACATTTATTTATGTTTTGAATAGAATGCAATAAGTTTACAACTAGTGTTTTAACTGAAACTCATTTGATTTTTGTATTAGTTTCTAGTTTATAGTTAGCATATTCTGTTTTTGATTGCTTTATGGTTTTGTTTGTTAAATTGACAATTTATTGAGATTTCTTGAGATTGATGATCTAATATCATTATGTTAAATAATTCTGAATGCGTATTTTCAAGCTGCATATGCAATTTGAAGGCACCCAGACAAAATGACCCAAGTAAATTAACTTGTCAAAATGCTTTATTTATTCATTTTATAACCTTAACTAACCCTAAATTTAACTCTAATCTTAACTTTAACCCAAATCTTAATCCCAACCCTAAGATTGATAGTCGGGTTAATTGGTTAATGCCAATTTGATGGGCCATGCATTTTGAAGCAATCTTACACTAGTGATAGTAGAATTTTGATATTTTTTTAATTATTAATAGAGATTATTATTTCTGCGCAAGTAAGATATTTAGTTATCAGCTTCCTGTTGTGAATTAGTTTCTTTATATTATGTACAAATGAGTTTAAATATGATTTACTGTTATTTATGTCTGTAATATTATTAATATAGAAAAGCATCTCTGTAGCTACTTTCAGTTAATGAACCAGATAATTTTCTAATTGTTCAATTTGATTCAGTTGACTTTTTACATTATAACTAAAAAAGCATTTGATGATTAATAAACATTTTGTTTACATTTATTAATTAATGGAATGCAGTTTAACTTTATTAGTGTTACGGCAACAAATTGTATTAATGCAAGATTGCGTTCTCAGATATAGTTCTTGTAATATACAGAGATGATTGATATACGATATAGTTGTAGTTTTCGGTATGACATTAGATAGATAGCCTATTACAAGTACTCTCCGATTATCATCGTAGTCATTAAGCTATAAATTGCATAATCTATGTATATATTGTTGCGTATGATTTATATCAAGAGTTCTGCTTAAGACTTAATATATTATTTGTCATTAGTTATACAGTTGTTACCAGTATTATAAGTTCTCAATGTATTTAATGCTACTGATATTCTTTTTTACTTCGGCTGATTGCATTTCCAGTGTATATTAGAGCATATGTATTTTCTTTCAACTGCGCTACTTTCAAGATATATTTTAACTTTATTTTCATTACTCAAACTTTTCGTGTGATCTTTTCTCTGTTTTGGTGTTATTGATATCGTCAATTGTTTACTATGTACTAAACTCTTTTTATTATGTTTTCGGCAAAAGTTATTGCAAGATTTTAGCATTTTATATGCTTTTCTTTAAACTTCATGTATGGTGTGCGCGTGAAATGTTAATTATTACATTTTTGAAGCTGTCGTGTAGAAGCGGCTATCAGTTTTACTATAAATGAAATAATTATATTTGCAAATATCAAAATCTGTACTTTCTACGTGGTTCTGTTTTATTGCGGGACAAAATTAGTTTAGTCTTAAAATATATATGTTTAAAGACTAAGACGATATGAATTTGCTCAGTGATTACCAGAATAAATATTTAAGTGTTAAATGTTGATTCATTGCTTTATTTATCACTGTATAGTCGTTCTGTGCTGATTTGATATTAAGTAATAAATGTCAAACGCACAATGTTATTTTTCTTCATGCTAACTACTATTTTATACAATGTCATCATTTCTGAATACAAATTGTAATACCTCAGTAGTTAATTGTGATTGTTTCTGTTTATAAATAGATTTTTAGCAACAAAGCATTGAAAAGCTTGGAATATAGTTGATAGAACGTAAATTTCACATTTCTAAATTAAATGAGCAATGAAAGTTTGAAAATTTTCATCTGTACCAGCAATCGGCCACAGAAAAGTGCAATAATTTTATAATTAGTTGCAAAAATATTAGTGTAGAAGTATCAGCTATTATACAGTAGGTATGACTTAGATACAAATGTACACTTGTATTGATATGGATAAGTTTTATAGTTGCACCAACATTACTATTTTTTTCTTTTATCCATAATTGTAATCTTACACATTTCTAAATCAATATATCGGCATAAATCTGATTTAATCTATATTGGTATTGTACACGAATTGAATATATTATTTTAACAAAACCTAGGATGTGAATAACATTAGTCGAAAAGAGCAGTAGATAAATGTACTAAAATCTACTAAATAAAGAAATAATTCTCCTGCGAAATTTCGGACATGTGTCTCAATGTATCCTGTATAAGTAAATGAAGTGATCCCTATCCATAAACGAATGATATTGTTCTTCAACAAAAAAATTGAATATAAATAATAAATTATTAATATTTATTAATTAAATATTATAAATAATTATTCCTATTCTTGTTATTGTTATTAGTTTAATTATAATAATGTGAGCATTGAACATATTAGACGACTAATGTTACAAAATATAAATAGGCAAAACGCTTCCATTTACTGCATATTACAAAAAAATTATTGATGACATCTGGTCAAATACATACGTGCATGCAGGCCGTATTCGGTTTCGCGCCTCGGGTTGCAAATATTGTTTTTATTTGTAAAAAAATGTAATTGTTAACAAATGAACAGATTAATAAAATAAAGCAGTAGGGAGATTCATAGCAGGCAAGATTCCCAGTAGGTGTGTGATTCTGTGTTTGTGTTTTCTATTGGTGAGTTTTCCAGTTTGCGATTCAGTTTTGTTTCTCAAGACTGGATTTTTTCTGTATTTTTAACATTAATTTGTTAATTTTCTACGATTTTTGTGTTTTTTAGATGCTTATATAAAGCTGACAAAAATGACTGATGTGATCGTTAATGATAACAGACCAAGCTGTTGTAGAAGAGGATTAACCAGCTGTTATAATGTAAGTCATAAAGGAAAGAAATTTATGTCTAAATAAGCTTGTAATCACTTTTATTTGTTCTTACTTCTAAAATGTCATAATTTCAAATCGTCTAGATATTACATTTTATTTCAATTCCAATTTTTGTAAGGATTTTTTTTTATTGTAACCTGTTCAAGTTTTGTTGTTTTCTGTAAATTGTCTGAAATATTGTACAAATAAAACCTGCAATCATTAATAAATCAATTAACGTTTATTAATTAGTCTTAATTCATCTTAGTAGGTGCGTATTATACGGAGGAAATATTAAACTTAATTATTATGCTTAATTATTATATTTAATTATTTTACTTAGTTATTAGACCTCATGAATTATCAATACATTTTAATATTTACAAAATATATAATTAGATAATAAAGCTTATTACAAGCTGGCATTTTTATTTCATGATTAGATAGTTTTGCTTGCGTTGCAGTCGTATCAACTCGCGCTAGACAAGTCAACCCCTCACGTCTCCATTCGCTGGATTGTTTGGATCTCGTTTATGATCTTTTATTTGATCAGATCTTATTTACTCCAGGTAGTAATTTGGTTGATGTATATTTATTTAAGATTGCCTTCAATATGATTACTTTTTATGCACTTGGTTTCATCTATGTGACTTTTGCGTTTTACTGAGAAGAAATATCTACAAGCTGGTTGTGATTTTTGAATGCTCAAAATTGTAAGTTATAATTTGAAAGTTTCATCTTTTCACTACTTCTGAAACAAATCTTTTCAATCTTTTTGCCTGTCAGACCTTATATTATCAAATAAAAATTATTTAATGCTTTCTATTAGTGGGCATCTTATAATTTATGCGCATATATTAAAATCTGTTTTTGTTAAATAGTTTTTTGTGGTGATGCGACTTAAAATACGTTGTTATATTTGATAGGGTTGGTATATAGTTACGTATGGTCTTGGCATCTGGTTACTGAATCTATTTATAGCTTTTCTATCGCCAAAGATAGATCCTGCTAGAAGTATAGATGTTGAAGGTTTGAGTCTCTTTCATTTTCATCAATAATTGCAAAAATATTTATTTTATCAGATTTATAATTAATTTCCATTATTAAAGAAAGCAACTATTAGCTAAATTAATTATAAAAAGTTATTTTATATTAATTTGCAAAAGAAATAATCTACTATTAGTTATTAATTTATATATTTCTTGTTTATATTATTTTCTTATTTTAATTCATTCAGATGATGGTCCAGGATTGCCTACCAGTTCTAACGAAGAGTTCAGACCATTCATTCGTAGACTGCCTGAATTCAAATTCTGGTCAGTGTTATACAATATCTAATAAATTTTAATTTTTATGTAAATAAATGATAGAATAAAAATGCAAAATTTTGATATTATTGGCTTCAGTCTTTTTGTTATAGCAACAAATAACTTAAACGACTAAAAATTGTCATCAGATTTATTTACAGTTTCATTTTTTCTGATGATAGAAAAATACGGTTGCCAGATATATAACGAAGTTAGATTTTATTATATTAACATTTGTGATTATTATCATCGTCATCTTTATTGCTTTTCATGGTAGAATATTGACTCAAGTAAATTTTAATCATTGTATATTACTTACTAAATAGCTTTTTGTGCTGATGTGACGTTACGCAACAATTAAGATAACTTAAAATGTATTATTTTTTCTGTTGTTTTAGGTACAGTGCATTTAGAGCTGTATTGATTGCGCTGTTATGTACTTGTTTTGATGTTTTCAATATTCCTGTCTTCTGGCCGATACTTGTCATGTATTTCTTCATTCTCTTTACTGTTACAATGAAGAAACAAATATTAGTAAGTTTTGTATGCATTTGGTATCCAGACAAAATGACCCAGAATATAATAACCCGACAAAATAACTCGTTCAATTCATGTAACACCCCTAGCCCTCACTAACCCTAAACTTAGCCCTAATCTTATCACTAACTCTAACTTTAATCTTAGCACTAATTCTAACTCTAATCCGAATTTTAACCCCAACTATATTCCTGAAAATTAATAGTTGGGGTCGATTTGTCAGGGCTATTTTGACGGGTAATGGATTCATTTATATTTACAAATTTCTTATTGGTCAAAATTTATTTCACTCATTCTAATTGGTTGTTGGTGCAGATGCTTCTAGATTTTTGGTAATATAATAATTCTTTGACTAATATTATTAAATATTTCATTTTATAATTTTCAATTGATAGTTCTTCTTGATTAAACTAAATATTACTTGCTATTACTCTATTAATAAAATTACTAACTAACTATTACTACTAGTTATTAAATTTAGAATTTTGCTTTGTTGTTGCTTGCAGCATATGATTGAGTTCAGATATCTGCCATTCTCTTATGGCAAGACCAAGTACAAGGGAAAAGATGAAGTCTTTGCAAAAACTGACCATCTATAGCTTCTTCCTTTTCTCTCTCTCCTTTTTTTCTTTTTTATCGTATTAAGTGTGTTGTAAATACAGTAAGTAAAGGCTGTGGTGTAGTAATGTATTGTGGGGGTTAGAGCTCTAGTGGTTATAGGGGCCCCGTATGAAGTTGGGTCAATTTTTTACTGTTTAGTCAAATTTAGTTAATTTGGTCAAAAATTTAAGGGTTTCTGGGGCAATAAGATTATTTTCATTACAAAATGAAGGGGTAAGCCACTAAAGCAAGCACCAGGGCCCCTCACAAAAAAATCGTGCTATACCACTGGGAAAAAGATTGGTGTCTTGCAAGATTGATTTATTTTAAATTAAAATTGTACATTTGAATGTTATTATAGTAAATTTACTAATTGATTTGACTATGATTATTGATGTTCTCATTTTACAAGATTAATTTTGATTTTGTTGATGATTTGGTTAATAGATTCTTGTCCTGATATGTGATGTGTAATTATTCAGTATGTTGCTGACTGTTACTTGTGTGTTGTACTTTTATTAAACAATATTTTCAAGACGATTGGCATAGAAAATGTTATAAATGGATCAATATGTGATTACATTTATATCTAATTTCAATGTGTTGTTATGAAAGTTATTTAAATAACCAAATGATTTAATGCTTGTTTGTTTCAACAGTCATATTGATATGTTGTGTCTGAAATACTTTGTGAGAGATGTTTTTAGAAAGATGTGAAAATAATAGATATTTCTTAATTTTAGATACAAAGAAATAAAATAATATGCCGAGTTGTTGCATTGTAATTTAGATATACTCTGTCGAATGATTTTAAAACCAGTTTTCATTTTAACTCAAACAAATAAGAAATTAAAGAGTAAGTATTTGGTAGCATTGAAGACTGAAAAGAAAAGTTAACTTAAAATAATGACATAATAGAACGAATAGAAAAGAAATTTCGATAGAATTTATAATTTTGTTCAATAGAAAATCGCCAGGCCTAAATCCAGTCCATAAATTTTGACACGTTTTATATTGTTACCAACGCTGCGCTTTACAATTCCAAACTTAAATTTGATGTCAAAACTAAATAATATTAAATTATGCTTAAATAATATTAATTAATACACAAAACATATTTACTAAAAGTATTTTATGTTACTTATTGCAATTATAGATGTATAACTACTATTTATTGTATTTTTAAATTAAGATAATAATTTTTTTTTATAATTTTAGCTAATACGTGTACTTGGGCTAGAAATCTTACCACATTTACCCGTAGTAACATTTACGTGTTAAAATTAAATTTTTTACTTTTTAATTTATTTATTTTTAATAAAATTTGCTTAATTTAAAAATTAAATATTTAAATAATAAATAAGTAAATTAATTAAGGTAAATATTAAGTCGATAAATAAGTTTTTTCCTTTGTTAATAATTTATTTAATTTATAAAATGTCTATATTGTAACATAGAGCATATGTGTTTATGCCGGGCCCATCCTACCCTTATATTTTTTTCTACGTGCACATTTATAAATTGAAGGGATTTTGCCCCACCCCTTTTTTTAGTTAAAATTACGTCACATTTTTTATGAGAAAGTCAAAGAATATTAATTCATTCTCCAATTAAAAATTTGTGACTGATTTGGCGCAATTCTGAAACTGTATTTAGATTATCCTGGTTTTGGTGCTTATTGTTGTATAGAGGATTGGATAAGTTGCTTAATTAAACTTATAAATTTTAATTTTTAATAATATTGTACACAATTATTCTGACAACCCTTTATATTTTTACTCAGTTAAATTATCGATAAATAATTCTATATTTTGTTACGAAATTACATATTTTAACACTTTATGTTTTAATCAAAGTAATGTTATAATTGTATCTTTTTCACAGTCATAAGTCATGCGTTTAGCATCAGCTTTTATCGGCTGGTTAGTAATTTTAAGTTTGTGTAGTTTTATCATTTGTCCACCGGTTTCTGAGAAACCACCGGAACAAAAAGTTGAAGAAACGGAGCAGAAAGACGACGAAGCTGTATGTATATTTACATCTTCTACCTGCTTTTTTGTGAAATTAAAATTTCACAAAAATTTTAGAAATTAAAATTCTATTTAAATTAGAATTTAGAATTTTTATTGCAAATTTTGAATATGAAATGTTTACATTTTTGATTACAAATGGCCTTGTGTGATTTAATCTTATATTTAAAAATTGCTTAATATTGCTATTTCTTGTACAATTCAATTTTCTAATTTGCAGCTCAATGTCCATCTATAATTAGATTCTATAATTCCAGGCTATACAGAAGCTGGAGTACGATCGGTATCTTCGTGAAGTTGTCAGCGTTTTAGAATCAGACGCTGCTTTTAAGAAGAAATTAGAAGAATCCAATATTTCTGATATTAAGGTAATTAATTGTTTTAAGTGGTCTAGGATTTTTATTATTGGGGACCCTTACGATGAAAAATCTTATAATGATTTAACTTTAATGAATATTGTATAATTCTTCTGTCATTAAGTAGCCTTTTTGATATGACATTAAATGATGAATAAATAAATAAATAAAATCCTATGATCCTATAGGTTTGATGCATTGCTTATATTTCTTCTTTAAATTAAATCTTTTATTGTTTTTGAATAAATGAATAGACGTCGTATATTGTTTTTATTTGTTCATCAGAGCGGAGAGATAGCTAAGCATCTGGACTTTGTTGGTCACGGTATACGCACACAGTTGGATGAAATCAAGCGGAAAGAGATTGATCGCCTGCGTCAAGTCATGCGTGTCAGAGGCCATCTACAAAATGGTACGTCACGGTCTGATGAACACGATGTTGCGGAGATTCAAGATTTAAGTTTAACGTCTGTATTACTGGTTTAAGTAATACAGACATACGACAGTTATACAGAAGTAGACAACGCTTTAATTTTGTTTGATTTGAGCTTTGTTCTCAAATATATTGCAGAAAAATGTATACCAGGGTTTGAATCTGGGACCTGTCGGTTCAAAGTCTGATACTTTATCACATTACTAATAAGATTTGATCTGAGAGTTTTTATTGAATGGAAGCATTTTGTAGACGTAGTCTTGTAGTAGTAGATTCTAATAGGGGGGTGGGGGGCAGTTTTCTGGCACCCGCTTTAAGTTGTAGTATCATATATGTTTTTATTTTGAAGTGTTGCTGTGTGAAAATTATATATTGTATTCTACATTTTAATCTATCTATTGTTTATGTAATTAACTATAAATAAAATTTATTTATTAGGTCAGAGATTCGTTAAATAGTTTTTGTTGCAATAGATTGTAATATTTTGTAAGAAATGGTAGGATTTGAACCTTAGATTTTGAACCTTGATTTCGAGGAAGGAACTCTAATCTCTGCTCTAGATTATTATTATATCTAAGGAAATATTTGACTAGTTTTGACGTAGTTGAATGGATGTGGTGCATTAAACGTATTGTGTAGGTATAAAGAATTTGAATCCATCGATAGTTCTACCTGGATTTGATAAAGAATTGATGATGGGACATTTAGATCATAACAATCCTAACAGCTTTGAAATTGATGATCTCTCTAAACTTATCAAAAAGGTTTTGACATGTACTCTTTTTTGATGTACTTTTTAAGTTAAACGTTCTTAATATACAGGTTTAACTCTTTTTTGCTCTTCTACTTGATACGATATTTATTTCATTTATATCATATTAGAATAGAAATTTATAATTGGTTTAAATATATAATATCTAGTGGTTCTTAAATTGTGTTATATAGCACAATGTTTTTACGTTTTAGTAGCTCAACATTATTGTAATCAAATGGAATAAAGTAGCATTAATAACAGATATGATACAAATCTGTATCAATTGAAATAGCTGTAACAACCATGTAATAACCAATATTTAATCAGTATAAACTATAAAGTAATCAGCTAAAATCTATTTTTACTTAAATATTCTCATTGGAATCTTTTAGAATTCTCGTATTTAATCTAGAAATCTCAATGTTGAGAAGTTTTATATTTTCAAATCGCAGGCTACGGCAGACTTAGAGGAAGTAGATAGACTGAGGAGGGAAGAGTTTAAGAAATATGAAATGGAGAAGGAATTGTTGAGAAAGAAAGAACTGGAAGAGATGGATGAACAACATAGACTGGAGGCAGAACTGAAGTTTCAAGAACAAGAAAAGAAACATGGTGATCATCCTAAGCTTAATCATCCGGTTGGTAATTGAGTCTTGATTTAAATTTTCAGTTTTTATGCAATTTGTGTATAGAGAATTAAAATAATTAATTTTTTGATAAGAAATTTAATTTCTTGTTCGTGTTTGTGAAGATTTAAGTACTTAAAGGGATTAAAGTATATTTATTCCGGATTATAATATATTATTATTTATTTGTCTTTAAATATATGATAAATGAAAGTTATATAATTAATCATAATTTGATTTTTTATTTGCGATACTTGTTTGAACAATTTTTAACTGTTTTTGCTCTCTCAATAAAATGTGTGTTCTCACAAAAAACCAGATTATAATTTGAATGAATGAAACGTTTAGGGTAACGAAGCTCAGTTGCAAGAAGTTTGGGAGGAGAGTGATGGACTTAATAAAAATGACTTTGATCCTAGAACTTTCTTCTCTCTCCATGGTCTGCAAATCTAACTCTGTTTTGATTTTTTATATCTTTTTCATATCTTAATCTTATAAATCCCATTTGAAGGATAATCCTAATGGTTAGTTAGATAAATGTCAGGATTAAATTTGTTAGTTAGATTAGATATATATGATGTTAAATAATGTAGTAAGCATGCAAATCTTTATAAATGTGTTGTCATAAACTGAAAGATATGCAGAAATCTTTTTGAGATTATTATCCATTGATGAAACTATACGATCAGTTTTAAATGTCTTTCTTTCTAGACACAAATGGTGACGGGGTTCTGGATGAAGCAGAAGTTGAGGCACTCTTTCAAAATGAGGTGAAAAGAATTTTTAAGATTTCAACTGGTTTAATCTTTTAAATCGGCCTTTTTTGTTGCCTATGATTCGTCGAAAAAACAGCAAAATATAACTAAAAGAAAAATTAAATATATAATACGTACAAAATACGTAGTTTTAGTTTTAAGCTTAAATCTTCTGATTATTTTCTGTCGGTGTTTGTTGTCTTAAATAAATTCGTGTATTGATTCGCCTAACTTAAAATTAAACTCAATAGTTTATTTTTATATTTTGAATCTACTTGAGTTTTAAATTCAATATATTATTATTTTAGATTTAATTTTCCATTATTTCACATTTAATATGCCATTATTTTAAATTTAAAATCCTATATTTTCTTATCGAATGTTTCTTTATTTCTTGTTATATTTAACGTTTTCAGTTGGATAAGATTTATGATCCTAATGCGCCCGAAGATGACATGATGGAGCGCTATGAAGAGATGAACCGTATGAGAGAACACGTGATGAACGAAGTGGATATAGACAAAGATAAACTCATCACACTCGATGAATTCCTGGATAACACAAAGTCAAAAGATTTTAAAAACGATGAAGAGTGGGATGTATGTTAAATGTTGTATGTATGAATGCATGTTTTGCAGTGTATGTAATGTTGTATGTATATAATGTATGTATAATTGGATGCATGTATAAAATGTTTCTGTATTCTTTTTGTGTACTCAGAAATTTTGTATAATATTTCAAATGTAAATGTAGCAGTCTGATATCAATCGTAATTCCATATTATTATTATTATTGTTATTTTTGTTATTATTTTTATTATTATTATTTTATTATTATATTTACGCAGACATTGGAAAAAGAGAAGGTTTACAGCGAGGAAGATTTTGCAGAGTTTGAGAGACAGTACAGAGAAGAGAGACGTCAAACTGTTGGACTTGTTCATCCTGATGTCAGTCTGGCATTACAAGTTCTATTAGTTTTAATTATTATTCAATTTATTTATCTCATATTGTGGTTAATTTATAATTAATTATCTATACGCAATATTTTTTGACATGATAGTCATCACTAATTTCTCAGTTTAGCACATCCTATGATGAAATTCTTATCTGTTAATTATTTTAATCAGTTTTATAAGGGCATTAGTAATTATTAATGTAAGATATGCTAAATTGTGATGTTAAATTCATATTAGGAAAAAGTCTTTTGTGAAGACTTTAGAGCCTTCTATAGATTTTTGTACATTTTCTGTCGTGTTGATTCAATATTGGTTGGCATTCATGTTTATTTTAACATTCAATTTTTTGGAAAGTTTTAAGTAAAGAGCATCGTAAATGATTTTTCAATTTTGTCTCAGAACAATCAGTTCAGTTTAATATGGGTTAAGGAAGATATAACTGAACCTTTTTATTTAATTTTAATTGATTCAATTTAATTTGTTTGTACGTCAGGATCGACTTAATCAAGTGCCTTACCAGCAAGATAATGTTAATGTAATGCATCAGCAACAACAACAACAACAGCAACAGCAGCAACAACAACAGCAACATCAGCAACAACAGCAGCAACAACTACAACAGCAACAACAGCAGCAGCAGCATCAAGAACAACAACAACAACAGCAACATCATGGTGGGCAGCAAATAGCATCTGATGATGATCAGCTACCTAGACATGCTGAGCATCGGGTGCAAGAAGAGCAAGTGTACGAAAAGAAACCTTATGTATACCAAGAGCCTATACCAATACATGTTGATCAAGCCCAGCAAGATCAACAACCGGTTCAACAAGGTGATCAACAGAGTCATGATCAAAATGTACAACATCAACAACAACGTAAGGATTAGATTTTTTTTTTTTCTTGCACTCTGTAAACGAGTATTAATAAATATAATCTTTATTAATTTTAAATTAATAAATATACAATTTATTAAAATAATGATACAAAGCATATTAGAATATTGATACCAAGAAATATAAAATGTATAGGTTTTACAACAGTTTTGAATTTGGTATGATAATTGTTTTGTTTGTTTTCTGATGTTGATATAATTATTTTATGCAGTATGATTTGAATAAGGATGTTTTTCTATTGCGTGGCAGTAAAGTTCTTTCAAATTTTGCATGTAAAACTCTATAAGTATTTTGAAATACAACTAATAATTGAATACAATATTTTTGCTAGTTTTTTGTACAAATGCCGTGTGCATGTTTAATTTATATTAAATATATTTACCAATATTATATCATTGCATTTATTTTCTTATCCGAAATACTGCTTGTTTGTTAAAAATGTATATATTTGATATATTTGATGATAAACTTTATATTTTGTTATATTTAGTTTTAAATAGTATTTTGCATGTTTACAATATGCATGTTTAATTATTTTTCATCATTATTTATCATTATTGACAGTGATTGTGTTTTGCAGACCAGTACCATTAAATTTTCTTTGCTGTATTACATATTATTTTGTAATGCTTTTGATGCTATATTTAAGGGAATGTCTTGCTTTTAAATAATATTAAAAATTTAGATGTAGTGATCTAACTTTATTGGTTTTTATAGATCGTACTATTTTCTTTTAAGCAATATCGAGTGTTGTATTTTGCAGTAGTGTTTTAAGTTCATGTAGCTGAAATCTCTTATTTTTTCAATACTATGCATCGTGTTATATTTATACATACACTTTAATTTTGTTAAGTTTATTGCGTCACTTTGTTATTGCTAAGAATTGGCAAAAGTTTTTAGTTTCTTTGAAATTTTTAGGGATATTTATAACTTTTATGAATATATCGTCAAATTAGAATTATAGCAAATGTAAATCTTGACAGTTTTAATCTATAATATTTCTGTAATGCTGTGTATAATATTTAGTATCAGTTATTTAACTGATATATGTGATTAAGATATAGCCTCTTAGCTATTACGTTTATGCTTGTTATGAGAATCCCGAAGGAAAAGTATTTTGTGGTCTGTTTAAGAATCCGCTAATCTCTTGATTCCTGCATGTACAGTTTACATCATGGACTTTTTTTGACTTTATTTTGTACTAATATTATAGTTAAATACTGATATTGTAGCTAAATCATTGACTGTTGTTAAATTATATTTTTAATCAGATCATAGTACGGTCAGATAATTTATTGTAATTTATTGTATCTCTGAGATGCAAGTCTTGTAATTTTAAGTTTTGTGTAAAAAGTGTTGCATGTTATGTATTCATAACTAGACTATGAGATGTTATTACATTCATTGCATGTTATCTATATTTTGCTTAATCCGTCAGCATGTATCTGTATTCACATCAGCATGGCATTGCATTCTTTAAAAGATCTCGGATTCTCAGTCAATTTTATGTCGGCTAATATTTTTCCAGGATCAGCTCACAGCGGATTCAAACATCCAAACAACGGAAGATTGAAATTTGACGAGAATCCTTTTTAGATTAAGATTATAATTATGCAATCATCTCTATAATTGCGCAATCATCCCTTGAATTGCGCAATCATCCCTTCTCTTTGTCATAAATCTAACGCTTCTACACGCCTGTTCTAACTCTACTACGCTTCATTATCAAGTGGAGATCTTTTTGTCAATATTCAACTTTCTATTCATTTTTATTTGGAAAAGCGTGTACCAGTTTAAAACAATTACAAATTCTGCGCAACATTTTATTCCGTATCTTGGCTCGGGTTATCTAATTGCATTATCTTTGTTTTCTTCAATGTAAAAAGGATAAGTTTTCTCACGCGAGGCCTTTGGGCTATGCCTAAGTCTTTGTCAATTTTTTATTTTCTTGCATTTATTTTGTTGTATAATATTTCTACGATTGATTTAGTAAATTAAAAGTTTCTATAAACTGTTAAATCGGATCATATACTAAAGCCGATAAGTTTTATTTTATTGTATCAGATGTTGTATTGTAATAGTTTGTTGTAATTAAATGCATATATTAGTAGTATTATGTATATTATATATTTTATACACTGTGTAAAATATAGATTCAAATCTAGCGTTGCTTTTGCAAGAATTTTATGATATGCTTTCCTGTATTTGCTAGTGAAATGCATTTGAGAATATGGCATTGATAACATTTTATTGTCTTTTATTGCTGATGTGATGTTAAACAACGAACAAAATAAATTCACTTTGTTTCATTGTATATTACGATGCAACTTTTGTCTCATACATTACTAGTGAACTGATTACTGTTAAATATATCAGATTATCATAATACTATTATTGTACATGTTGTTTGAATTATAATTGTGTGTTCATTTATATTGCACTATGTTATTGATCTATGTAAGTATGCTGAAAGTTTGAGTCTCTTTGATGTTGTTTCTTGCATCAAAACTTATATTTCAACATTTAATGTGATTGTTTTATATAGACAAAGATTATATATGTTATCTATATTTTAAAAGGTATGATATTATGAATGTGTATTTAATTGGAACTGTGAGAAGACAAGATTTGTTTGTAATTTGACGTAGCTTACTTGAACTTAATTATTTTAATGAAAGAAATGTTGAAGTTATTACCAGATTTCACTTTTATTGATTTTATTATTTATGTTAATATCCGATAATGATAATAAATAATAAAAAGTAATAATGTTAGTAATAATAAGACTTTATGGCATTTATGACAGTTATGATATTAGGATAGTTTTCTGACTGCTTTTATTTAATTTT
Organism: Oconnorella tubifera; assembly: GCA_034700105.1. NCBI lineage: Eukaryota > Metazoa > Annelida > Clitellata > Enchytraeida > Enchytraeidae > Oconnorella > Oconnorella tubifera. The sequence continues at coordinate 28,409 of JAQIXG010000208.1, forward strand.
TATCTAATTAGTGTTGATTCAATGAATTGCTTTATATTAAGATAACTTTAAAAAGATTGATGAAATTAAAAAGAAAGACATTGTATACTTGTATAACAAGTTAGGAAATTAGGATCAAAGTAGACACTGCTTTGTTAGTATTGCACGCTAAATATTTACTGGTGCCATTATATATTTGTATATATTTGTTAAAGTATTACTGACTATGACTAATCTGTATTATATTCTGTTGTTAATCTTTCTTAGGAATCTTTCTTAGTATTTTTTGTTATTTCTACTCAGTTTTATTTGCTTTTTTTGGAATGTACGATAATATATTAGTGAGAGAAGTTTTGTCAATTATAATAGACTAATTTGCGTATTTTGTATGATGTACAAATAAAGTATTTCGTTGCTGTAGTTTTAAAAATGATTTTATTCTTTAAATTAGGGTTTCTTTTTGGGATCAGTAGTAAAAGAAATTAATTAGGCAATCGAGTCAACTCTCTTACTGTCAATTCTCATCTACTTGAAAGTTGCTCAGTAATTTGAAAACTCTTAATTAATGTAATATTAATTTATTTATATATATTGAATAGTTCTTTGATGTTTCATTTTGATATTACATTTGACAGCATCAATTGTAAGAGTTTAATAAAAAAATGAAACTTGTTAATAACTTTCAGAAATAAATTGTAAATTTAACTGTAGCCATGATTTCCACTACAGGAAATTTGTAGTAGATGAGATTTTATGCGTAAGCTTCTTCATAGGCGTGTTGACTTGAATCCATTGATTAGAACTCATAAAAGTTAAGATATTTCCATGTGGAAATGTTGTGATTATTTCAATATAAAATTTATTGCGATGCTGCAAAGTTGTCTGAATAGTCAATTATTTATTCAATTAAATGACATGTTGAAATATTGTGTACAGCTTAGGATTTTATCATTACAGTATCAATTTGTCGTTTTGTATATAAAATGTATTTTGTCTTGTATAGCATTTATTTTCTTATTTCTAATTTGAGATTTTTATTTTTTCTGACTAATGATGTCTCCTTTTAAGTGTAAGTTTAACTGTTGTGGCCGGTTCCAGGAGGCGTACATATATGTCTAGAATCTATTCATAACTACCAATTTATTATAGTTATTTTAAATCGCACAAAGCTTTTTCAGCAGCCATGACATCATTATAATTAGATGACCCATAATCCAATTAAATAGCTGTAAAAACCGTGGACCGTTCACATTTTAACTTGAATATACGTAATTTGTTTTTTATGTTAAACAGGCTCCCTGGAATTTGTCATTAATTTTGTGTGTGCTGCTGAAAATAATAATAATTGATATCAATTGAAGATTTATTTTTAATTTGTTTTTTGAATATTTTACACTATCTTAAATCACAGTTGCTATTGTATCTAAATTTGCAGTTAATAATGTCATAGATTTGACTTTGCTTATAAAATAAAGTACTCAAAGTACGATTATGAATGTCTTTGAGTCTGATGACTTTAAAATTTAAACTTTAAATTAGAATTTTTTTAATTGCTTCTCCTCATTTCTTTTGTGTATACCAAAATTGTACATTTTGTATTTGCATTGTCTAAGTTACATATATATTATTTTAAAATTTATCCGCATCAATATATTGTAAATTTTATTAATAGTGACAGTAGATACACATTGTCTTATATGAATTAAATGTAATATTTCGATTTTTTATTGCCTTGTTATTGTACTGCACAATGCTGTTGATTAAACGTTACTTTAATTGGATATTTCGTAGATTTAAATTAATCGAAACTTAGTTAAAAAGTAGACTTTCTTGTTCTAATCTTGATCATCTTTTTTTTCTTTGTGAGAATATTTTGCTGGTTCTAGTAATACTGTATGCAATCTTGTGCTATCTTACCTTGTCTTGTATTATTTATCAATTATAATAATCCGCTTTAAACCGTATTTACTATTTTAAATCAATACAATAATTATGTTATCATAGAGTCTGATATTATTAAACAGCTAATATAAAGCAAAGCGATATTTTGCTTGATTTAAAAATTCTGGAAAAAGATTATATTGTTGATTCTTAATAAAGAATTGATTTGTTTCTTGGATTTTTTACATTATTGTTGCAATTTCACTGTTTGTTATTGCTTATAGATATAGAGACAAAGTGGACATGGTTAAAATTTGACATTTGTTTCTATCATTATGATCTACTGAATATTTGTGTTGTCGTTATTGTTTGATAATTTGTTTATAATAATGGTATATTACAATTATTGTCATGCTTTAGTATTTTTATGATGATTTACATTTGCATAATAAAACTAATATAGATTAAAGAATTCAAATTATTTACGTTACTGGGGCTTTATTTAAAATTAGTCTTCCGATTTATATCTTTGACTCGATGTAAAATTTTGAACCCGAACTTTATAGAGGTAAGGATTAATTTCAATATTTGAGAGATTTATTACCGTTTGATTGCGTTTTATAATTTCATAATTGGTTTAGTAATCTGATGCAATTAATTGATCCATTAAAACAGTTTAAAAATATGAATAAAAGTAAACTTTAATTATCATAATAAATAAATTTAAGGTACATTTGCGGTTCTTACAAATTAAATTGAAATTTTGAAAAGATAATAATTAGGCTTATTTTTTGCATCAAGTTATTAGTGACTTTTTCCTTATTTATTTCAGAACCGGTTATTGATGCTGGCCAACCTCCGTCTGATCTTTCTGATGTCCAGCCTGATGCTCCTGATCGTGCGGTTGTTCAACATGTACGACAAGAGCCATAGAACTTACGAACAGCTTTAGCTCAAAATAGTATCTCAATTAGACCAAGTTCATTTTGTTCAATGACTCTGCAAGAAATAATTATTGCCTTTCTTGCAAAAATAGATCTTGCTGCGTTTTAGACAAGGATATAGTTTCCATTTTTATCTGTGATTGTTGCATAGGTAGACTTTTAAGCCTTAATTTAGAAATATTTGTATTAGTGAAGTGTTTATAAGGTCTTAAAAATTAATTTTAGCAGTTTATTCTTGGTTTGAATTCGACTGAACAATTTCAATACTGAACATTGTATCGATTATTGAATTTAAGTATAAATACTGTTGGTTCTTGTAGTGCAATATTTACATAATTTACAGCAACTTTTGTGCAAGTTTCAGTAGAATATGTAATTTATGTAATTTAAGTTTTAAATTTTTGTTAAGTTTATTAGTTAAAGATTAACTTTGATGTAAAGATGAACTATAATAAATGTAATTAGACAATTATATTGAATGTAATTTTTTTTTCTTATTTTTAACGAACAAACTAATTTTGATATCGTTTAACAAATCATTTCAAGCGATGTTATTTTATCGCTAACAGATTGCAGTATTTGACTGAAAAGATTTTCTATTGCATTATTTGATATTTTGATTGTATACATTACCTAGTGATATTTATGTGTCATTTTACGTAGCAACGAACTATTATATTTTTGAAACAAAACATTCTTTAGCCTTAGATGATTTGTGATAATCTTATTACTATAAAATTATATTAGAGAATTATTTTACTGTAGTATTAATATTATAAGAAAGTGTAATTATTATGTTATTTCAACTTATTATAGTTTCTTGTTGGTTTGCAAATATGCTGAATGATAGTGTGAGACTTTTTCAAATTGCATCTATTATTTACATTTATTTTTATGATTTTGTTTATGCACCGTGTGTTTTTGTAAATCTTTTTTAACCTTCATTAGCTGATATTTTTAATCGTTAAATATTAATTAATTGTAGCCCAACTTATCTCTACCAGTAGAATTAAGTGATGACCTGGGGTCCCATTAAGTTTGAGCCCCACACAAATGTGTTCTTTTCATTAAAAAAACTTATGCAAAATAAGTCATTTTGTTTCAGGGGTAATGTGTAATGCAGTAGAGTTTATTGTTTGTTGCTTGTGGGCTAAAAATTTCATTAGTATAATGTAAAAATAGCTTAGAGATGACTTGTCTATACTGTGGATGTTTAATTAAATGAATCATTAAGCGACAGTACTGATGCTATATAGAGTTTATTTTGTTTTGTGGAAAGTTATTAATTTGACTCTAGCATATACCATTTGACTGCTGAACGTTAGTGCAGCATACAGTCTTTCTTAAGCTATTTTAGATAATAGTTGTTGTTCGTAATGTGTTCATCTATTAAGGAGCGTTGTATTAAACAATTCTAATAAAGTTTCAGTTATTATCGTCCTGCTTTTTTTTATCATATTTTTCATTACTTTAACTTGCTGTATTGAAATTATTTTTCACAACTAGCTAAGATATTGTATATAGTTCGTGCCAATATTAAATTATAATATTTTAGTTATAAATATTTAATTTTACGATATATTATATGTTTATTTAACAGTTAAGAGCTAACTTTGCAATCTTATTTTATATGACCTGAAAGATATCCCTAATAGAACTTTTTTAATATATCTAAATGAACCCGACTTGTCACACAGTATGCAAATAATACTTTAAACTCGATGTTTTCATTGTTCAGTTTATTAACCGATTAAGTACAGAGATTTAACTAGTATGCACTCGTTCATCTGCAAAACAATAATAATTCAATGTTGTGTCGTGTATTCAATGTTTGAATGAAGATCGAACTTTGCAACCTTAAAACTATTATATCCTGTGAGAGAATAATTCATATTGAAAAGACTCGTGATACCTCGAGCTTTTAGAAAAATTGATTTTTCATTTTTCTTCTTTGTATCAGTTAAATCAATGTACCATTATTGCTTGGTACATAGATAAACATAATACGGTTAGGCAGAATTGTCTCTAATAAGCTTAAAATACAAAGACACAAAAATGAATAAATTATTTAAAAATAAGCATTACTATAAATATAAATCAATTTCATAATCAATGTAGCTACAGTTAAGTTGCTGTTTGTCTCTCTTTCTAATCAACTGCTTATCTTTGTCTTTGTTGCACTTCGTCAATTTCTAAAATAATATTTCTTTCCACTCCTTCCTCAAACCTTCTCCCTAAAACTTCTGATGCAGCTGCGATCTCATGATCAAAATCAACTTCATCTTCTGCTAAGAGCACAGCAAATGTCGATTTCTCGACGAGAGATCTCGGTAACAAGGTGTATCCATAACTTATGTGAAAAGGTTGATGCCTCTCCTGCCGAAACCCTAATTCTAATTTTGTAGTAGATCAAATGTTATTAGACCAAATATGTGTAGACTAATTGTCGTAGACGAAAAGTCTGTAGACGAATTATCGTTGTACCGAATAGCACGCACGCTACTTAGTACATTCCAATATACTTTTTATGATCATTGACTTCCTATATAAGGTTTTGTTTTAAGTGCACAATTAATTATTAATTTAACTAATTGCTAAATAATATTTATATTCCTGCTTTTGCTGCTCTGCGTTATTTAGTGCGTTGCACTAAGCGTAATCATCATTAAGTTATTACAACAAATGGCTTCAGTGTCTAAATCAATGATGTGAAGAATGCATCTTTAATTATAACTATATGACTGCAGTAATTTCTATAATAATTATGACATTGAGTTAGGTTTAAGCTTTGTTCGAAGATCGACTTCGTTCGTGAAAGAGTTTGTATGGGTATTTTTTATATAAAAATAGATGAAGTTAGATCGATCTTATAATTATTACAAACTGAATTTAGAAACAATAATATTTTGCCTTTTTAAGTTGTACATAACTTACTTTTACATTTTTGCGAAAATATAATACTTAAGCAATTTTGTTAGCAATATAATAGAAAAATACTATTCGTTCAAATACGTCGATAGCTAAGACTGATTCATATTAATCGAACGTTAAGATAAGTTTACATTAACATAAGTTTACGATTAAGTTCGTTCATTTTTTTATCATGTTTGCTGTCATTTATAAAGCCTGAATTATGATCCTATTCTGAACAAACAAAGACTTTCGGTACACGCACTCATAAACTAATAATTTTTTAATTGAATTGAGTGCAGTCTATACATCACCGAGACGCTCATGGTGATTAGGTTAATTACATGTATAACAACATTGAAATCCCTCAGAACAGCTGCTGCTGTCAAATATTTTTTTGGTATTTTATCAGTGGAGTATCCAAGGGGATTATGGGATTATACCCCCCTGGCTAGTCCAGTGATATTAAAATAAAGGCGTAGGATTTGATGATTATAACTCCCCCCTACACATTGTGGGTAAAAAAATCTTTTTTTAATGTTATAGGTGTGGGTTTAGAGTAACCCTTTTCCTATAATCAATTTTATAATATTATTGAGACAATTTAACATTTCATGCTAATTAAATCTTATCAGATAATAATAATATATGTAAAAAACAAGAGAAAGCGTACTTGTGGCTGATCTAGGGTCGTGGGAGACCATTTTTTCTCGATGAACTAGCACCCGAACACTGAAAAAAAATTTATCAAAGAAATTGCTTTGATACAATAGTTTCATCTTGCAAATTGTGTTAACCCCTTCAATATCCGGGTATTCACTTTAATCAAACGAGCAATAGCGGCATTTACAGTTTAAAAAGATTTAAAACACAGATTGGGTTTAAAGTACTATTTGTGCTAAAAATTTATATTATAAAACAACAAACAAATCTTCAGAATGCGGGGAGGTAGCTGGAAAGTAGATAATTACTTCAAGTGAGGACTTAGACTCAGTACTTTTTTTAGATAAAATATATTAACTTGTCTTATTATTTATTGTCGCATCACTGCGTCGCAGCGGCAGAAGCTTTTGTCGCAGCGGTGTGAATGCAGCTTAAGTTACTTGTTGAGGGAAAAACTTCAAGGTGGCAGTTTTCTCCGCAATAAAAACAAGGGATTAAATGTTAAATATTAATTGTTAAAATAATGCACATTATTTAAGAAATTTAATATATGTTGTAAAACGCGTCAAATGCCAGCAGCATGTAAAACTATATTTGTAGCAAAATTTTGGCCAAATAATTTTTTAATAATTGAAGTGATTATGCTTATCAAATAAATAAATTTTGATATTTTTATTTAAATTTTTGACAATATTTTTACTGTTTAATTATTTATCTTAATACTTAGAGTTTGGCCAAAGTGTAAAATACAATTAAGTGGAATATTATATGTATCAATTTTCAATTAACATGATAGTATATTTAAAATTAGTGACATTTTCATGATTATTTCTTGTTCTTTTATCTATAGACTACAAAGAATATTAAATAAACAGATAGCAAGCAAGGGTGCGTGCACTTAGACGTCTGTTACATAATTAGAAAGAGGTTTTATAAATAAAATTTATATTTAAATTGGGGACAAATAAAAACCACATAACATAGAATTGTAACCATTTTAAATTTTGTATTTTTTGCCTAAAATAAAAGTTGCAATATTGATTAACATTATCGAAATTGCGTGCATAGAATTGTTAAAATTAACAAATTCCGTCTTAAAATATTTATATTTTATTTTTAAATATGAGGTGCAAGCAGCAGTGCACCCCCCTTGAGCGAAAGTAGAATAATTGATTAAGTAGAAATAACGTGTGGCGAATGACAAGCTATTGGCAGGGTTGTAATTGGCTAATTACATCGTTGTCAAAACACATTTGTTTTATGACTGCGTTAAAGTTGCCGCAGCGGCGTGTTGCGATTTTGTTACAATACAAGCGGTTCATTGACACCAAGTGTTCGAAGCAGTTTGATCTGTTCTGTCATAGTATCATCATGCGATATTAATTAATAGATATAGGTACGTAACACGGTTCATTTCGTTATTAGTATGTTTCTTAAAGATAAAAGTATTCGACAATATAATAATTCAAAAATTCATGTATTTTACATCACATTGGTTCAAAGTATCGATGCATTTCGCGCTAGAAATTTAAAATAAAAGTCGCAGAAGACATTCTATGGTTAAAATATCATTATTTTTCTTGCGTAGGCCCTCCCCTCATTTTTGTAATTAATCTTGTTATATATTAGAAAAGAGATTTCGACAACTTTTATGTTAACTAATTCATATCTAACTAGAAACCGTTTTTCAATATAGATTATTATTTCAGTTATTAATTTCTCTCTTGGTTAATATGAATGTATATTTACTAGAAATTGATGGAAAATTAATTATCATGATTACAGAGAGATTATAATGCAACGTTTTGATTCCGATTGAAAAGCATAGACATGTGTTTTACATATGACTATTGTTTTCTTTCATTTTCATATTTTATATTCTAGAATTTTATCATTGTTTGATAACATTATGAACATAATGAACTATTCATCTATAATATAATGAACTATTTCATGATATTTTAACATTTGCTTGCTTTATTTAATAAATAGGAGATTCCAACATGTTAACAACGAGAAGCTTCAACCAAAGTGGCCTTCACGAGCCGTGGTTTGCTCTACAGAAAACGACCATCAATGAAATATTCGATACGGCCTTATCTTCTGGAATCGTTTCATCTTCGCGTAAAAATAAAGAATATTTGTCTAATTGCCGCGAATTGTTAAAATTGCTAAACGATGATAATGATAAAGTTGATTTTTCACGTGTTAGGAGCTCATTAACAAAGATCGATGATTATAATCGTGTTAATAGAGATACAAAGGACAAAGATAAGAATATACTGTGTGCTATTCTTAAAACTAGTCGTGCTTCAATCCATCCAAAAGAAATGGGAAGATTTTGTCCAAGCCAGCATAATGTGGAAATAGCAAATGGTATTATTAATCTATCGTCGTCAAAAACACCCCCTGAGAAAATGAAAGAAAATCGTGAATGTGCTGTATTAAAAATTAATGAATGGGCAGTTAAACAAAATCGTCAAAAATCAAAAGTGGTCGATGATGACTCTATTTCTATTTCAGAAGAGACTGCAAAACCGTTAAATTCCCATTGTTGCATTGGGTTAAATAATTCAACAAATGAAATAAATGTTAACGGATCAAATTCGAAAAGCTATGTATCTTTTAAGAAAATTAAAGAGTCCGAATCGACTAATAAATGCCAGATAGTCCAAACAGAAACCATAATACAGAATTTCGAAGCTGCACAAAATGCTGAGCTAACTTCAGCAAAAATTTCAGTAAATGTTTTAAAAGAGGAAGACAAAAGGGAAATGGATTTTGACTATCTATACAAAAATATTGTTGCAAAAAATTCGAAAGTTCAATATAGTAGATATATGAGAAATAAAATAAGTCGTACGCCTACAGTTGAATCGGAATTTGGCATTTGTAAATCTCGCCCTCACACGCCTCGTTTTGATTTGATAAAAGGCAAAGTAACTATAAACCAAAATAAATCAGCTGCTTGTGTCAAAGTTGGTTGGTCTAAATTCGATAAAGAATTATTGTTGAACATCGTTGAACAACTTTCGCAGAATTGCCGTTATGATGCACAGAATTGCCGTTATGATGATACAGAAAATAATCTGTCTCTCCCCACAGTGTGTGAAATAAAAACTAATGTTAAAGTCTCTGATATGTCAACTAGACGTGCAAGTCATTCGCCGAAACATCTTTCCACGGAAAAATCTGCCAAAAGTTTGAATCAAAACTGGATCAGAAACTTCCAAGGATTGAAAACTGCATCCGTCCATTTTAACAGAGAACGAACATGCGGCGAAAAAATGGATAAGATTAATTTATTACCGAATATAGCGAAAAAGAAATTTAAGTTAGCGAAATCGAATGACTGCCTTCGTAAAAACATCAAAGCCGTGACTAGTTCTCTGAATATAATCCAATTTAGACCAATTAAACATTTAAGCCTTTTTGAAGAAAATAACTCCAGGATGTGCTCGTCTTTTATTAAAATTGAACATTGTAATGATATAAAAGTACTTGACGAACAAAACGATCGAGTTGTTATTTTTCAACGAAAGTGGGTAGCTGTAGACCAGTCTTTAGTTAGACGAGTTATGGATGAAATTCTCATAAACACTAAAGTCGAGAATCTAGAATACGATTTAGAAATCTACCCAAATAACATTGTGTCCAAAAATGTGCATTGGTTCACAAAGGACACTGATTGCGTCAGTGCGAAATCGTCCTTAGCTAAAGAACACAGTGATTATCACTGTAAAAATTATAATGGAAACAGAAAAGTTTCAGATCATGTTTTGCAATATGATAATAAAATTGAAACGTACAGTAACGTTCAATTAAATGAAGCAAAGAATTTTGGATTTACAAAGTCTATAAAATGGAAGTCTAATATAATGCGACGTGTTGGTATAGAATATAAATAAATGATTATAAGTGATAATTCTAAGTGATAATGAAGTATTTATAATTAAGAAATACAATTTTGCTATACCTTATTTTGGAATTTTACTCGATAAGGCAATAATATTTAAATGCAAACTTAAAATAAAGGTAACTTGCGCAACTGCAAAAAAATATTGTCTATATTTTTTAATTTTTCGATAACTTTGATGGTAAATTTAATAATTTCAGTTACTGAAATTTCATTCAATAATTGCAGTGATAATTTCACTTATTATCATGAAAGTTACAGAGAAAAGTTTAGAATTTTCCGTCTCGATGAAGGACGGGGGGGGGGGGTGGGGGGCGGGGGGGAGGGAGTTGTTGTTAGTGACAACATATCGCATTAACACCGTTAAC
>JAQIXG010000209.1:0-39055 GCA_034700105.1 Oconnorella tubifera
ATTATACATCTATTCAGATTATTCTATTGATCTCAAATTTGACTAAATACCTATAGGAAAGACTCTTTAAAAATGTAATCTTCAGAGGTTTAATTTTTGAGATAAAATTATGCCTGGCAAAAGGGGCCCCAGATTTTTTTTGGCTCAGCCGCACAGGGCCCCCTAAATGTTTAATCCGGCACTGCTTACGAAATTGCATTTTGTGCTGATACAACTAAACGAGATGCTGCATATATTTTAAATTTACATCAATTACTTGTCAACTTTTACAGGGTTAACAATTGACTTGTATACCAGGTACCTATAGGTCAAGATGATAGACAAGTGAATCAACTTGAAAAGAAGAAATGGAAAGCTATTGAAGTAATCCAACGGCATTAAAGAGGAGTTGAATTGATATAAGTTTCTTTGTCTAATTGTCATTATGATTTCAAGTTTACATGTTAACAATAAGGAGAGTAGCGCTGGTAAAAGCGCTGCTAAAAAACCTTTTCAGTTTAATATGAGTATAATTGTGAATTAAAAGTAAGAAATAAAACAGTTTAGGTGTCTATTGAGTGTCGCTGTAATTTATGATGCTTAAATTTTTCGATATTAATTAAATGTAGATTTTTAATAGTTGGTAGATATTATAACTTCTATTAAGTAATTTAAGACTATGAACTTCAATCAATATTAGACTAAGCTAGAAGTTAGTTGATGAGTTATAATTATAAGTTAATGTTAGTTACTGATTGTGCATAATTTTTTCCTGAATAGTTTTTGTTATTTGATTTACAATTTATATTAGTGTCAATTTTTGTTCACAATTATTTGATGCAGTTATTACTAATAGATAGGTAAGTAATAGTTTCAGTTCTCGGGTAAAGCATTCGGGCTAAATGCCTATACATTTAGCCCGAATGCTCGGGCTAAACGCTTAGGCATCGTAATATAATCTCGTTTAATTTAGCCCGAATGCTCTGGCTAAACTGAGAATATATTATAAGGCCTAGGCTTTTAGCCCGAATGCTCGGGCTAAATGCGTAGGCCTCGTAATATAATCTCGTTTAATTTAGCCCGAATGCTCGGACTAAAATGAGATTATATTATAAGGCCTACACATTTAGCCCGAATGCTCGGGCTAAAATGAGATTATATAATAAGGCCTACGCATGTAGCCCGAATGCTCGGGCAAAAATGATATTATATTATAAGGCCTACACATTTAGCCCGAGTGCTCGGGTTAAAATTAGATTATACTTTAAGGCCTACGCTTAGCCCGAACGGTACGGTCGGGCTAAATGGTATATATGACTAATTGGATGTAGGATTGTCTCTTAAATACTATATCCCCTCTTCCCTACAATACCGCGTGTATATTGTTGCCGTTCATTGTTAACAGTAACTTTGTTTGAAAAGGTCTAGTGTACTAGGCCTACGTGTATCTAGAGCTGGCATTTATAAGATGTATAATACTACTATTTATATTGCAAGCCTACTTACTGTAAGACTTTATTGATGCATTAATATTATATCGCTGATAATGTTGAATATTTCGCGAAACTTATTCCAAATATATACAGAAGAGTTCTAAATGATATTATGTAGCTTCAATTTCGAATAAATCTAATTTATACTGTTATATTGTTACAATCTCAAATAATTCACATTATCTTAAAGTTCAATGATTATGAAAACCTGATAGTCTAATGCAATATTAATATTTATATTTTGTCGTATTGTCATATATAGAATATATATGTTATATATTCTATAATATTATTATATTCAGAATATGTTAGAAAAATAAAATTCTGAATATATTCATATATTATTATTCAGAATTTAAACATTGAGATCTAAATGTTGTATAAAATATCATTTTGTATTGTATACAAATAAATCCACAGTGACATGATTAAGAAAAAAACACTGATTTGTAAAGTGACTATACATAGTCAACTTCATCCTGTTGACTTAAATTAGCAAAATAATCAGTAAATATTACTCCCTGAAAATTAGGATCAATAACAGTTTTGTTCGCATCACCACAAATATTAGATGTACTAAACACGTCTGAAACTTCAGACTCTTCATCATTTACCCTATTAGCGAAATTAATATTAGAATTTTTTACTATATCACATCTTGTATTGACACTATCTGGAAACCATTTTCCATAAACAGACGCATCATCAAACGCAGTATTCGTGACGGGAAGCCTGATAACTTCTGTTTGCTGCATGATCGCTTGCGGACTGACAATTTCTGTGTTATACCGATATTGCATTTGCTCCATATTTGAGCCTTCAGATGATTGAGTGTTAAACTGATTCTTTTGTGATATGGTTGTCAAATGGGATGGTTTATTGCTGTTATAAACCGTAGGTTTATTACGGTGTAAAGTTGTTTGTAATGTCATTTGAATATTGGCATTATCAACAAGAGAGTTTTGACGTTTTATTTTGCTAGAAGTTTCAATATCAGAGTTTCTGTGATTTACAGAAGAAATTTGTGTTGTTGTGTTGTGTTGTTGTTTATCTTTTTCCAAAACAGAAATATCACCGGATATAGAACGAAATCGTCTGTTAACACGTACAGATATAGGGTTATATATTATTATTAACAACATGTCCTATAGGCCTCGCTAAAAAAATATTATAAAATATCACAAAGTAGAGAAGAATTGTATGTAACGCTTTAAGTTTGAGGTAGGTAATCATTTCATTTTCAACAGAGAATTTAGTAATAATATTATATACTTTACATAAAGTTTCAGACTGTCAATTAAAAAAAAAAAATTGTACTTTAACATCAAAATTTAACAGTGAACGAGTTGAAATGAAAAGTAAGAAATAATGAAGTTTAGACAATATTACATATTTACAATATTACAATATTACTTAGTTTATGTAATATTACGTATTACAGTATTTAGTTAAATTATTCCATATAAAATTTAAAAAATATATTTCGTTCACTAACTTGTTTCGCTTCTTTGCAGCCAAAATGCTGATAAATATTGCAATGGAGAAAATTATGACCGCACCTCCTCCAACAGAAAGGCCAATAATGAGACTCACTGAACAAATAATAAGCAATTATTGTAAAAAATAAACTTAAAAAAGCAAACAGCATAATATTATATTGTTATTAAATAGCATGTAATAACGATATAATATTTTGAATATAATATATGAAAACAATTTTTGTATCTTTGTTATCATATTCAAACAGTGCATATATGCCTACTTTGTAATATTTTTAGGCTTCTATAATTTAATTGAACAAATCGAATGTTGTAATAAATAAATAAATAGATTGAATCGAAATAATAACAGAAATAGTTATATAATAATTAAATAAAGTCTTAGTTCACTAGCATTTAATATAGTCTGCCTGTGACCGCAGAATCGAATTGAAAGAAGCGGTGACGTTATTAGTGACGTTAATAGTGACGTTATTAGTGACGTTATAAGTGACGTTTTGAGTGACGTTATGCGTCTCAGCTGAAACTGTTGTTTCTGAAAAATAAAGTAAAATTACACATTTTGCTTTTTCAAATAAAATATACCAAATATTATAAAAAATTGATAAAAATTAGAATTTTATTTTGATATGTTAAAATCTACCTAAAATCACTGCTTATTTATCTTAATAATTAAAGTCACTACTTTCTTTCATTCTTATCATCAATGATTATTTAATTTCTGGTAACCAAAATCAGCTAGTGAATTTTTACTTATTTTCAGTTTTCGATACCATCTATGAAGAAAATTAGAATAACCGTTAATTTCTGCAGACGATGATCGACCACTTGAAGCCAACTGAGTTGCAGAAGAAATACTATTAGTTGCAGCAGCAGAAGTAAAAGTCGTTGATGTTTTAACAATAGGAGTGCAGGTCGGAGTAATAGACGTTGGAATGTTTATTATTTGAGCAGTAGTAATAGTATTACTACTCGTGCTTTGAATTTTGCTAGGTTTTGTCATTGTGTTTAAAATCACACTTGTAGAAGTAACACTACTATCACTATTTACTCCTGACGGATTAGTAAATAGAGGAATTGCTGTTTGCAGTGTGGTGCTAGGAGTTGAGGAAGGAATTGGTTGCATTTCAATGGAAGGTCCGCATGCAACGTCCAGGCTGACTGCAGATTTACTATTAGTATTGTTTGCTAAAATAAAGTTTTAAAATATAAACAATGCGGTTTATTAGCATCAAATAAGTATATTAACTAGAATACAGGATTAGGGGTATGGTTAGAGTTAGGGTTAGGGTAAGGGGTACATTATAAATTAATGAACAGGTTATGAAATAAGTTAAGTATTAATTGGTATATATGTAATCATTACATTGAGAAACTACAGCTCTCTAAAGTGAAAATATTCAAATTTTTAGTTTGCATTCAAATTTTATAGATTATTTTTCAAATTTTAAAAACTACAAATTATTTTTGAAAGTAATTATTGTAAGTTATTGGGAATGCTGTTTAAACTTTTACATAAAATCATCTAAAAACATAACTGACAACTTAGCATAATCCACAATTGTCCTTCACTCTGGCCTGGATACACAGGATTGAACAGTAAATAATATTCATTAAAAGTATCTTGTGAAGGAATCACAATATCTTGATACTGCAAGTCCAGTTGTGAGCACCGGTGATAATAGATTTTATCAGAATAAATATGTAATTCGAATGAACATTGCATTAAATTTTGTAAGTTGATAATACGACTTCTCAAATCAAGAATTTTCCATGTTAACGCAGTGTTATGCGGTACTCGTAAGCTATATAAATGAATAAAATTGAAATATAAGTATGACATCATATTGTGTTTAAAATAATTAAAATATTTAATTTGATATGACAATAAGTGCAATATATCAACAATAAGTGCAATATATCACTAAGTTTATTTGATATTTCGTAAAATTAGCATTATAACTATTAAAAACATTTGCAGAGACAAATGGTTATTAAATGCTTACAAAAAATTAAAAAAAACTATTGAAATGTATAATAATTAAGCAGATCTTATAAGTGTTACATTTTATCAAACAATTATTTTACCGGCACTGATTTTTTTCTTTCACCCAGCTGAACGGATAATCCTGGGTAGTAAAATAACCTACATCCGTTATATTTTGAATATCAACAACAGAAGTAGACATCGATATTGATTTCAAATCGTTTCCTTGCGAATCTCTAACTGTATAAAATTAAAAGAAATAATATTTCAAATGTATCAGTAATGAGTTTCCGTACTAATACAATAACAGATAGTGTGCAAACCCTAACCCTAATATTTATTTAATAAACTGCAGCCACGCATGTATATTCAAGAAAATTTCAAACGCGGATATTCTTGTAGATTTCCAATCAAGTATACAGCTATTTTTATATAGGCCTACATTTAACGTTCTACATTCTACATTCATCTACATTTAAATTTAAGCTAATGATAACACACACAGTTTTACCATGTCTAATTGTCTAGCCATTAATAATAAACAGAAACTAATTAATATTAATATTTTTTGGTACGTTATGATGTTAATAATAAAGATAATAACAATAAAATAATAATAATGATGACAATTAATAGAAAAAAATAACTCACGAGGCACGCATCCATATTCCACATTGAGATAAATACAACCCCTCGCTGCCAATCCGCATTTGTTTACATCCGTATCAAATGACGTCATAGTTAACATTATGCTGCATACACTAAACGTCGCGCATTGACGTATGATCTCATAAGTGACGTCATTGGTATTTAGAAAACAGTCAGAGATGACGTCACTAGATGGTGAGCTGCAAAAGTTCGGTATTGAAGTCAAAGTTTTCGCAAGAAATGCTTTTTGAATATAAATAGCTTGTTGAAAGTCACAAAGTAGACGAGGAAGAATTGAACTTGTTGTGTTCGTGATGCAATACGTCAAGGTTTGAACGCAGTCTAAATTAACACATCTAGACAATATAATTTGCTTCATTTGAAAGAAAGAATATTGTATGCAATTTTCAGTGTCGCAAATTTTACAGATAAACAGCTAATCACAGATAATCTAACAGATCGTCAATAAAGCACAGCATACAGAGTCATGTAACTCATGGCAAACTTTATATGACGCAAACATTATGTCAGATGAAATTTAGCTTTGAGTATTTATTATTGACTGATTAATAAATAGTCTTATTTTATAAACTATAGAAGAAAAAGAAACGAGAAATTAGAATGTACTGTGTGGGGTTATGGATAGCAACTTCTTATTCAGTTCTCTTTACTTCAATTGTTTTCACAGGTTTGCATCGATATAATTAAATTCCAATATTTTAATTTAAAGCGATCGAACTTGAAGACTTTTCAAATATGCATTAGCTTAAATCCCTGATTTTGTACTGATTTTTATTGAGTCTTGAGTATTTATATTACTCAGGCTATGTTAGGGCGATGACTAATGGCTTCAAAAATAATGAGCAAAAACTTTTTAAATGTTATTGTGAATAATGTTAATAGACCTTGTTGCAGAACTGTTATGCAGTGTACAGTGTATTATGCAAAATATTTAAGGCAAACATTGCTTAAAAATGACTACTTATGATACTTGAGCCCATGCTGTGCTTCGAAAAAATATATAATTAGAGGTTTAGAATTTGACCAAAAGTTGTGAAGTACTTTTTTATTTCAATCTGATGAAATACTTAAATACTAGAGAAAGCATTTAAACGTTAATGTAAATAGAGTAAAATCATTACATCAGTGCATTTTGGTATTTTGATGGAGAGAAAGAAAAGGAATTATACGAAATTTTATATCGGTTACTATAACATTAGACCGTAAATAAATAGATTATAATGAAATTCAGTTTCAATTAATCATCGTTGTATTTTAACATCAACTTTTATTTAAGGTAATTATTTAGGCCAACACATTCAGTTAGCTGAGTATGTATGAATGATGTGTCTAAACTTAAACTGTGAATAAAAATAGATATTAGAAAAAACACAAAGTCATCACTTTATATTAAATTTTATTCTTTTGTATTCCTGTCATCTATTCTTCCTTATATCATAAATTTTGTAGTCCTACAGCTTGCAAATGAATGAATTCATTTAAACATTCACGCAACATTGAAAAGTTGCGAAAATATTCATTATTAATAACCTGTCAATTTACACCTATATTAAAGAAACACATTTCGTCTAAGTGACAATGATATTGTGTAGAACTATAATCACACAATTTTTACAAATGTCAAATTTAATATTTGCTTGACTCATTTTAATTCTTTTCATTTTTATATTTTCAAATTGCAATTTTGGTGATAGGCTATTTTGATTCTCGCAATTCAAAAGAAACACTATTCAAAATAAATTAAAAAAAAACGGAGATTAATTATGAGTTTCATAATTTTTTAAGAGAGTTGAAAAATATTTGCAGTGTAAAGAAAGAGAACAAATTGAAGTCGATGATTTAGGCTACCGAGGAAGTCTTATCAAGCAAATGTGATGACATTATAGACTTAGATTAATATAAATGATTATACACAACTAGGTAATTAGCCTACAATGGGCTTTATTTTTGAGCGCTTTATCTCAAGCATATATATATATAACTTTACTAAGTATGGCCTAAATACATTTTCGCAAAACTGATTTGTTGGCAAATAGCCTACTGCGAAAAAGTCAAGCGTTAAAGAGAGTTTTTTGAGTAAACATTAACTTACCAGTTTTTGTCCATAAAAATTCAAATATTACAAAATAGCTAACAAATGCCAATTCCGCAACTCGGTTCATTATAAATCTCACTTTTTAATTATTGTAGCATAAATATTCTTTATGATAAACTGAGCTATTTAATTGTTTTATTTTGCTCATACAACACTTTGAATAACTGCGAAAGCGTAAACCTGCTTTGATGCTGCATAAATAATAATCATTTTTAAAAAATGTATTGCGATTTGAAGATTTTACGTAAATACAGTCAGTGAGAACGATATTGACTTAAATAAAACGGTAGCCTACAACGCAATGGCTTTATTATAAGCCGCAACACAGTAAAAACACAGTAGCGGAACTGCCTAGTTAAAAAAATCTAAAAATGGATAATAAATTTATTTCTATTCACGAATCTTAGAATTTGTGTTCTTTAAAAAATGACGTACAATGTACAAACGTTACTCTGGTCTTAAATTCTCCTAGCGTTACCTTTTCATTAAACTTTGATCAGAATATCATTCCTAAAGTGGATTGGTGTGAGTGTTTACTTTGCAATTTTTGAGATTACTGATATCACTAAACACTCATATTTGATGTATAAGCATACTTCAGATATGAACATTTCAGAGCTTGTAATAATGATCAGTCCTCTGCTTTAAACATAAAGCAAAAACTGATATCAAACTTTGTCATCGTAAGTATATACTATAGGAAAATGATAATAGGCTATTAACAGCTAAATGTTACTACACTTTTAATATTTTACCTGCATCGTTGAAGGTATAATTTATATT
This sequence comes from Oconnorella tubifera, assembly GCA_034700105.1. Taxonomy (NCBI): domain Eukaryota; kingdom Metazoa; phylum Annelida; class Clitellata; order Enchytraeida; family Enchytraeidae; genus Oconnorella; species Oconnorella tubifera. The sequence continues at coordinate 8,506 of JAQIXG010000209.1, forward strand.
ACTTGTTTTAAAGTATAATTGACCTATTTAGTTATAATGAGCTTATATATACAGTTATACCTAATGCAATGCTTACAAGTTTATTTCTAAAATTAATTGTGACTGAAACGCATTTACAGTATATTTACTGTATGTTTTTGAGAAAAATCGCAAATAAAAGAAAAAGTGGATTTGTTAACATGTTGACATTATTTGATACATTATTGATATCAGTGTAAATGCTTGAAAATATAAATAATATAAATATGGCATATGAAGGAATCGATTAGCAATAAGCTTCAATTATATTTTTATCATTTAATAGATATTATATAATTATCATAGATTAGATGCAAGACGCAATGGAGATATCAATGCCAAATAGCTGGCAAGTAGGAAAACCTCTACCAGAATGCATGCGCCTTTTACTTGAGAAAGGTTTGGGAGCGGACATCTCATTTGAAGTGCACTTTTCTAATGGAGCAACTGATATTCTGAAAGCTCATCGCTGTATTCTCATGTGTCGTTGTAAAACTTTCGAAACAATATTTTCCAGCAATGAAAATGATCCGGAAAAGAGAATTAAAATTAATAATATCGACGGAGTCATCTTTAAAGAACTCTTATGGCTAGTATACTTAATGTTGTATTAATATTTTCTATGCCTGTTATTTTTTTACTGTACGAGTAGTTTTTATATTGAAACTGCAGATTATATTAATGAGTATCCTAACTACAACATGATAAATGTCGATTTACAAATAATACAACGTGATAATTTTAATAATATGTCGACTTTAATGTAACGTGTCGATTTTAATAATAATTATTAAAAAAATCCTAACTAATCTATCAATTACATATTTTCAAAAACATTGTCATTGATATTATAGTTTTATCTACACGGATGAAGCTAATATCACTGCATCGACAGCATTGCCACTAATGTGTGCAGCTGGTGTCTACAGCCTCACAGCTCTTGCTGAGAAATGTCAGCGATTTCTGCAGGAAAATCTCACAAGTGAAAACGCTTGCACAATTTTTGACCAAAGTCTGATGTTTGGCGATGTTGATCTAAAAGAACGAAGCCTGAATTTTATTGCTGTAAATGCTAAGACTGTTCTTAAAACATGTGCGTTTATTTCACTTTCCTACAATGCCCTGGAAATTCTTATCAGTAGTGATAATTTGGATATCGATGAATGTAGCTTGCACAATGCCTGTGTGACTTGGGCTAAAAAACAAATTCAATCAGAGCTTGAAAAAGATGATGCAACAGATTTGCAAATTCGACAGAAATTGAGTTCAGCATTATACAGAATAAGATATCCAACTTTGATATTTGAATTATTCGCAGATTTAATTGGATTGTCTGATCTGCTGACTGACAATGAAAAGGCAACAATCTATTATTATATCTCAAAGAAAATAAAAAATGATAAGTTGATGTTTGATTGTACGCCCAGAGTAGTACACAATGTGGTTAACCGTTTTACATCTGTTGTAAATTCACCATGGAATCCAGTAGGATCATGCACTGATGCAGTAGAATTTTCAACAAACGCTAGCATAGTTCTATATGCTGTTGGGCTTTATGCCGGTTATTTGAACTTAGATTACGATGTTGTCATCAATATTCAAGTAGATGATATCATTATCAGTACAACTACTACAAAGGTTTATTCTGAAATGAATACTAATAACATTGTCAAAGTTGCACTTAGTCTACCAGTCGAGATACAAGCTGGCAAGTCCTATTCCTTATGGACTCCTTCCATTAAGCACTTTTATGGCTCATATGGAAATGGTGGACAAGCAGCAGTCTGTGCTAACAATGTTACATTTACGTTTGGAAACTGTACGAAATTTTCAACTTCCACTGACTGTTCTACGGGTCAACTGCCACAGTTATACTTTAGCCATAATCCGGAAAAAATTGAAAATATTGTGGAACGATACTTATCGGTTGTTCCAGAAATATGGGATAGCACTGCCAGTAATGATGCAATACAGTTCAAATCAGATAGAGATTTTAAACTTTTAGCTTTTGGACTCTTTGCGGGTCAAAATGATACCGCTTATAATATGACAATTAATGTCCAAATGAATGAAACAGTTATAGCTACAACAAACAAAACAGTTCAGTCGACTGGTAAATTGCAGAAAGTTAAAGTTATGCTAGATAAACCAGTAGAGATTAAAGCGGATCAAGTTTATACCCTATGGACAGGCCCAAACTCTGTGTTCTATGGCTTCTATGGAACTTCTGGCAGAAATATGTATACAGTAAAAGATATAACGCTGACATTCTTGGAAGAAGACACTATTGAGAGCAAGACCAACATGACACAGGGTCAAATGCCGCAGATGTACATTGAAACTTATCCAAAGAAAGTTAGAGATCAAGTGGAATATCTTGTAGAAAGATATGCCGAGATAAAGTCACAGCCTTGGCACAGTACAGCAGGAAGCGATGCGATCCAGTTTATTGTGAATAAGGATATACTTTTAACTGGAGTGGGACTTTTTATGGGTTCGCAAGGCGCAGCTAACAATGTACTTTTTATGGATTCGCAAGGTAACAATGTTACAGTGAGTGTAATGTTGAATGGTGCTGCCATCAGCACTACCTCTGCAATAATACAAGCAGTGGGAGCTGCAAGTGAGCTGTTGCAAAGGAAAATAGAAAAAATACCGCTTACCCAGCCATGCAATATAAAGGCAGGATCATTGTATACCATACATGTTCCGGCAATAAGGCAGTTTATGTTTGGATTTCACGGGAGCGCTGGAAAAAGTGCATGCACAGTAAATGATGTCATTTTTACTTTTATTAATTGCACATATCCGTTAAGTCGTACATCGATAGCAGAGGGACAAATACCACAGCTGTACTTTAAGGAATATTAGTAAAAAAATGAAAACATTTTTGGAACTTGATTGTATATTCAACTTATGCAACTATAATATTGTTTATTATAATAAGAGGAAACTGTGGTAAAAACAGCACTTCAATAATATTAATGTAATACTTTATTAAACTTTGATTATATTTTATCCAAGTGACGAAGTGATAAAATAAACTACAAAGCTTAATTACTGACTTTAAATGTTTTAAAGAAACACATATTACAAATGTCTGAAATAAATCAATAAATAACATTTAATTCTGGATACTGCTTAATTCATAGTATATGTAGGTATTCTAATACTCTTTTTAGATTTATTATTTTAAGTTAATTTCTATGTATTCACTAGGATTTGTAATTAGTTTGAACTCAGATTTATACAGTAAAACAGAATATTTTACATTCAATTGTCATCTAATATCTCGGATTAAATCACCATGATAATAAATATGTCAATTTGATTATCAACTCGCGTATTAATAAAACATAAAAATATGTATATTTTGTTATTCCTATTTGTTCTCCATTGCTCTAAACATTGCTAATATATTTTTAGTAGTCGACATAGAGCGAAGTTCATTAAGACGACGCTCATTTTTATTATCACTGATATCTTCATGATTTGTCACCAGTAACTTTTCTTCTGCACAATTTGAAGCTACAGGCAACTGTTTTTGTTGCAAACTGACGTCTGATGACGTCATATCGCGTTGTTTCTGGCCATCTAGCGAATCGCTTAGTTTGTCAGTAGCTGTAGTAGTATCAACTTGGCGCACAACTTGAACTGAGCTAGGTCGAGCCAAGGGTTTAGCTTCTTTCACTGACCACTTGAAAGACTACAATACACACAAAGTAGTTAAAATAACATATCGCATTGATATTAAATATCTAAAACGTTTAACAATCTGGCCAACAATTAACAACAATTAACAACAACTTGAACAAAAGTGATTATTCATACTTTTGGTTTTAGTATTCTGTGCTTCAAAGCAATGGATAATAAATCATTATTTAGGAAAGTATCTTTCATTTTTATATCAGAATCTATTATTACTAAAAGGCACATCTTTGCATGTGCATGATGTATCTCTACAACACGCAGACAGTATGCATGCATCATCGTATGCTCATCGTCTATTTTAAAACAAACGGCTTATATTTAAAATTAATAACATTACCTTTTGTTGTGGCTTTGTTTCCGTTTGTAAGATTGACGACACAGGCAATGGATCCATTTTTTCGAATTTTTCTCTTACAATCCTCGCATTGCCAGCCCAGGGTAATTTTTTCCCTTGAACAACATAATCAATATTGTCCAAATCAACTTTATCTACATCTCCATTCATCATTGAACTACCTACAATTATTTTGTTTATGGGCGAAACAATTACATCATTATCGAAATGAACTTTCTTTTTCTCATGTATCGCATCCTTCTCCTTATGCGCTTTCAGTATGGATGGGAGTGAAGATTCAACTTCGCACGAAGGCGAATGCTTTAAACTTGGTTTCGTTGTTTTTGTGTCAGTTTTAGAAAATTTATCGTAATGTCTACGCTCAGTATCTTGTTGTTTCTTTGCGAGCAATGCATTCCATTGTTGCAAGAGATGCTGCACTGTACCAGGTTCGGGAAACTCATTTTTCAGTGAAGTTTCAGTGTTTGTGCTCAGCTTTGATGCATTTTGGCTTGATTCGTGTGACGAAGATTTCACATTTGTTTCTTTTGATAAAGAATCAGAGGCGAAATTATCTTTTATAGTGATATTTTCATTATTTACTATTTCAGTTTTCTTTTGCACTATATTTTTATTGGTTTCAATTTTTCGTCGAGCAGTGGCATCAACCGAGTCTAGCTGTCCACTGTTCCATTGCTGAAGACGTTTCTTTACTGTTCCAGTTTCAGGTTTAAAATCAATATCATCTGCTGGCTTACTAACATCAGTAAAATGTTCAGATAAATTTTTATCTTCTATCGTTTTTGAGTGACTAATTTCTCGCGTAAAAGATGCAGCTTCTGCTTGTTTTAACGAGAGACCTTCTCGATGAACAGAACCATCAAGTATAGAGTCATTTACTTCAACTTCATCTTGATTCGAAAATCGAAAATCATTTATTGCACCTTGGTTTTGATTTAAAGAAGATTGTGCTTCAATATAACCATTATCGAGTGATTTGGAATTATTTATAATTATGTTTGTTTTAGAGGTTGTTCTTGCCACACGAGGTACTTTTGGTGATTCAGTTGCTTCCAAAGATTTGAACCTGGCAATTAGATCTGATGCTCTGAACTCAGGCGGCTGGCTTTCCTCGACTGAAGAATCGATCTGCGAAGCGTAGCTGGCGATAGGTGGCCTCTCTTGGGCAAAAGTTTTCTCTGACGTAGATTGATGGTTAACAGTTAGTGTATTGCTTTCGTCTTCGTCAAAAACGTCATCATCCATCGTTTAATTGCTGCTGTTTGAACAAAAATTATCATACAAAAATACATTTGATTAATTTGTGATCTTTTTAAAGGAATTTCAGTTTTACAGTGTAGGCCTAAATCACTGCATCACTGTCAAGTTAGACGATAATAAATTACTGTAATAGTTAATGATGTTAAGTCACTGACGTATGTAATAATTATTATTAACAAGTATGATAATTTATTGTACGCATTCACTGACTGTAATCAATGTAGAGATCTCAAAGATCTGCTGTACAATAATTGATCAATTTATAACTGTCAAGATAACACAGAATTTAACGTTAGTAATAGAACTAAAAATATTTTAATTAGAACTACAATTTTCATTACATTAACCTACAGTAATTACAGTTAGTACTTGAGTAATGATTATTTTCTACAACTCAATTCTCAAATAAACTAAACAGTTTATGTACATATATTTTCTAGTTAATGTTTAAGTAGCTAGCATTTTAATGAGGTTAATAATGAGTTACGGCAATGTAGCTTGCACTGTTTCGGCCTAAGTCAATTGAAATAATTACTGAAGTATACCCTACTAACTTGAATTGTCAATAAAATTATTTTGTTCAAACAGAAAACATTCATATGAATTAAGGAATGCGGTTTTATCTGTAAATAAAAAATAATTGAAGCCCGCGGCCTATATAGATGTAAGCTCTGTAGTTAATTTCTGTGAAATAATTAACAAACTTCTATTTTTTTAATCATTGGTTTTTTAAGTGTAAACTGATTTTAATTACTGATCCATTTACTATATTCTATGTGATTATCGCTGATTGACAATATACATATAGTTACCAAATCGTTACAAATATTTATCAATAGCTTATGAATTATTATCCTCAACATATTGATCCTCTTGAATTTTGATCATATTCATTATCTAAATAAGAAGTAATTCTTATAGTTTATTGTAGGTTATGAGATTTTGTAGGCGTTTCAGTAAAATATAAGTCTATGTAACTTTTGCAATTAACTATTAAGACCTATAATTTAATGTTTTAGTCAAATGCTTGAAACAAATATGAATCATTTATAAGAAAAAATAACTTAATGTCAAGTTTAAATTCTGCAGTATCATTTACACTGTAGAACAGCTGTGCGTTCATATTTATTTTATATTATTGACATTTAAATACTGTGAATATTTTTTACAGTGCTGTAAATATTAGATATATTTTGATAAGATTACTAATAATCGAGTTTGGTCCATTATATTACAGCATATGAGGTTTAATAAGATTTTAATAAGTATTTCACTTTTCAAAAACTATCTATCTTTAGCACAGTTTAGCTCTGCTAATTAAATCACTTGATGTAGGACTATCATATTAATTTTTAATTTCTGCAAGTATATACAGTAGTTGTAAATTGAATTCTATAATATATCCACAAATTTCAGAGAACATATATATTAAATACACTTGCACCAGCTGATTTTGGTGCATATCGTATCTGAAATCACAGCCAATTAAATGTTGTCATCAGAAAGTTAGCTTTAATAACACTCTTAATGTTCAATCAGAAAGTTCCTGTTTTATGCGTGCTTGGCTGTAAATTATACCGCACGGCACTAAATATATAAGTGCTTAATTAAATCAATTTTAAAAAAACTTCTGAATATTAATACTTACAGTGGATTGATCTGTATTAAAATAAAATCTATTATAATTATCAATAAGCCTTCTATCTTATGCTTATTTTACAGTTAAACTAAACTATAATGTTTTAATTTAGAACTAGACCTATTATTGATTTCATATATTTTTCAATGGGTATATCAGATACTTAAAAGATTGCAAACAGTGCTCTTTCGACCTGTTAAGTTTTAATTTTATTGCATGTTTTGACATGTATGGCATACTGTATTTCATTACTGAAATATATAGTAACCATTGTTCATAAGATTAGGCTTATTGGCACGCATTGTAGTCGTAACAAAAATGACAACATACGATTTCAAAAATGTTTGTTAATATTTAAATAGTTGACCTATTCGATAAATCAGTTAGTCGTGAACTGAACTTATAGTATATTTTAGTGTAGACCTAACCTATTTACTGAATTGCTTCTGGTTGCATCAGATTAAATTAAGCCTAGGTATCTCATTTATATCAATGCTATTTTTTAATATTATGTGTTACTATTGATTAGGCTTAATTCATTTAGAAAAATAAGACAATCATTTGAATTTGTCAATTTAATAATATCTATGTATCGGTATCCAGGATATGCGAGATACAAATTAATTCTTGCAAGACTAGTAGCTTGGCGAAATTGATATTTAAAAAGTACTCTAGCTATCATTGTATCTACTGGATATTCTCCTGTGGAAATTATAAAAACTCATAGAGGGGGGAGTTGAGGGGGGTTATAATTCGACTAAAATTTATCATATCCAAGAAGTTACTCTCTTCATTTTCTTTACTCATTTACAAAAAAAATTCACTTTCATTTTCAAATCACATCATGCATCCCCATTTTCCAAAATCACATTTGACGTAAAACACAGTGAAACTGCTAATTAAGTGTAAATAAATTACATTTTATTTTTTCGTATCTGTGATCCGAACAAATCTTGCTTCGAAAATACTTCTCATAAGGCAACATGAAAAATCGTTTATATTTTAAAGCAAAACAGAAATAATACGGATGGAATGTAAATAGTAGTACGTATGATGACAAAAAAATCAAATATCAATAACTAAAAAAAAATAATGCAATTGTTCATTTATCTCTAACTAAAATTCTATATTGTTATCAACACATTTAAAATTTGAAATTCCGTAGGTATTTTTCTCAGAATGTTCAACTATCCATTTATACTCATTACTATAGCATAAAATGTCATGTAGCACAACGAAGGCCTCCTGATGCGGACTTTTAAGAAGATATGTCCATAAAGAATTCCATTGTTTAGGTCTTGGTCCGCAACCTAATATTTCCATTTGTTCAATACTTGTGATGACTGACTTAGACACAAGGCTATCAGTGATTCGTCGCGGATGAACGCTATTTGTTATTACCGCTTTTCGCTGCGTTAGTTCAGTTTTCATCCTGTCATTGCAATTAGTTTTGTTTAAACCTGAATGTAAATGACAAAAACAGTCATTGCAGTAGATTGTATATACGAGGATTTTTGTTAACATCATTAAAATATTTTGTTTATATAGTAAAATTTAAATGTTACATTTCTAATTCTAATTCCAGCGGATCTACAAATAAATTCATACAGATAACACGCATATAGTCTGAAATTGTATAATGGACATACATAATATCTGCAATGAGTTCGATTTTTTATTATACATATTGACAATAGAAGTAGCCGCATGTTACATTGCGGTGCAATTAGTTATGAATCAACTCGAGGTACAAACAACAAAGTGATTTTTTTCAAATATCAGATTTGAGCTGCGAAAACATCCGAAATTGTTATCATTCAATTACAAAGAATAACAGAAAGATCATACCATCTTCGACTCTCAAATTAGAAGCATTTGCGAGAATTTTCAAAACAAAATCATTGCCAGAATCAGGATCTTTAAGCGCCTCTTGAAATTCTATGCAACCTCTCGGGTGTTCACTTGTAACTAAAACGTTTAGCATTTCACGACAACGATCGCTTCTAGTCTTTTTAGATTTAATAGTGTCGCAAAAATCAGTACTGAGAACCCCTACTGAAAACAGATGATCAAGAATTGGTAAAGGGTTGACATTTTCGACGAGCTCTGAAAACTGAGCTTTCATGGACTTTTTGATTGACTGATTTGATGCAGTTGTGTCAGTATCTGTTATACAGAAATTTTCAAAAGCACAACAGATTCCTGAATCTCTTTCATAATATTCGTTTTCGAAACATCCCTTAGATTTCACGGAAGATATAGAATTTTCTTCTAACGATTCGTCAATTGCATTCTGTCTAGTTAATCTTCTAATATCCAATGGCTTTGCCATGGCTTTAAGATTAATTTAACTCTAATTTGAGATCAGAAAGAAAATACTTAATCAGATTAGAAACTAAATAGATAATATAGTTTCTTTATTGTAAATAATTTGCCTACTTAAAGTCGCCAACAAAGTTATATATACTAAGTCTTCATGTTTAACTGATTTTTAATACTGAGTGAAGCATACTTAAACATAGACTCTACTGTATTAATATCTAAGTTATTTCTATCTAGGAACTAGAACGCCGCTAGCTGCTAGCAAAACCAAATTTATATAGATAATTTTATACGGTTTGTTATTAGGGAATTTTAAACAGCGGGTGAAAATCCAGGTCCGGGTAATTTTGAGAAAGAGTTCATTAATCGTTTACTTATCTCTGTGCATATATATCGTTAAAGTACGCTGTAGATAATATCCTAATATAAAAATTTACACAGCTATAGTTTTTACTTTGGCTCAAGTCATATGATGCCGTTATTAGTTATAAGCTGCTATTTATAATTTATCACGCTAATACGCTCTTGAAATGTTTATAGAATCAACAAAAATGAAGTGAGAGCGAGTTAAATTGTTTCCGGTTACATTTATTGCGTTATAAAATTGTCACATTGAACTCATTCAATTAAAGCGCAATCAGATGTTTTTAAAAGTAAAATTTTGAAGTATTGATACAATTCATTACATCAGCGTTATTAGCCCGTAACAGCTCGTTACCTTAACAGCAACTAAATTATGTTAATAACTAGGATTAATTCTATCACACTACATTTATTACAATTATTTATGTTGAAAATAAATAACTTAATTGTTAAAGAAAAAATAAACAATAACGATGCGCAAATAAAATAATAATACTTCTAAAGTGATATTTTTGTTCATATTATAATAATAAAAATAAAGATTTCTATAAATTTCCTTCAGAAATAAAAGTTGAGGCGAAAGGAAATACTGTGGAGCCTGGTACAATCACCCCATCATTCTTGAGTCGAACTGAAAACAAAACAGAAATTTAACAATATTTGATATATGATAACAATATATGATAACAATATATGATAACAATATTTGACAACTATCAGTGCATAAAATAGTTACCTAGAAATATTATAGTGTCATTACTGAAAATTAGTTTCAATAACAGTAATTAGTCTATATTTCTACCCATCAAATTATTAAAAAATAACTATTTGAGAGTTGCTGATTAATATTTTTTCTGATAAATATACTGCTATTATGGTTAAAATGTAAATGTACATTTTTGAATTGCAAATATTGTTGTTGTAAAATAAACTTAAAGCAAATCGAATAAATAACGCTGAATTGAACAAATTTATCTGAGCCTTTTAGCAGAATCTTCACGCATCTTAAAAGCGCCTTAAAATATTATACAAATAAATACGCTTATTTCTATTGTATTAAAATCGTTACATTAAATTATATAGAGCCTAATTTGATAAGAACTATCGATCAAATCATAAATACTACCAAATGCAATAACGACGAAAGGATTATAACTATGACTTCAGTATCTACAACAAATTCTATTTCTGCGTGTTTTTTCAACTTCCGCTCAATCCTTCAATCTGACAGCCCATTAATCATTGCTAGAAGCTTTTTTTTCTAAATCGGCTCTTCTGCATGTTTAAAATAAGTACTAAACCGAGATAGCCCGTCAGAGCGTATCGCTCTTGTTCAGACTTGTGAGTTCTCCGCGCGCTGCGTGGCTTATCTCAGCTGGATACTTATATAACAGCCATCGCTGCAATTAAATCAAACAACTTCTGATGTTCTTAAGCGATAAATTCTCAAAATCTACGAAATGTAGGCAACAAGCAACGGCTAGAACAGTCCGGGAAGAATATTATTTTGTACTACAGGAGGTAATAAAAAGGTAGCGAGCCGTATTGAATGTATAATATACGATTGAAACTGTTTACATAACTATTGAAAAATACAAGCGGAAAAATGCAAATGTTTGAGCATCTTTAAATTAGTTTATTGAGTAAAACAATTCTAGACAATTAGGTATACTAATATTTTGACATATTAATTGATACTTGTATATCAAACTGTTGATTAAACGTAATAAGCGTTGCTATATTTTAACATATCAATAGGGATTTTCAATATTAACATTTGATTAAATTCAATATTAATGAATCATTTACAAAATCAACTTAATTCTGTAAATTAATATTGATTAATTCGATATAAATCAATATTAAAATGACACTTCCTATTAAGAATTTAAAGTGTCATATTAAATTCTTACCTTTATCATCTATATGATCTGACATGGTTAGTGTGGCTGCAACCAGTATTACACTGGCGGCTGTCAAACAGAGAGCGATCCCAATGATGGCCAACTTGACCCGCTTATGTTTCGCCCGTCTAGCTTGATCAGCCGATGAATCTCTCGCTCCACTTTTACGCTTGCCAACTTTTGCTGTCCCATCACTCCTCCTTGCTTGATTCGAATGTCCAATCATTCTGTCATTATCTACTAAATTGTCAATCTTGATATCCGATGACCTAGAAGTTAATTGGTAACTTCCTGAAACTTTGGGATTACTCATTACGATTAGCGAATGATTAGATTCTGTCGGCTGATTTAACGTGCTCGCGTCTCCATCTGGAAATACTTTAGTGAGCGGATACTGACAAGCTAGTAATCTAGAAGAATGAGCAAAATTTAATGCTTAAAAATTGAGGTCTATTGAACTCGGTATGGTAGAGACTCTATAGGCACTTTTAGTTTAATTATAAATGTAAATAAACTGAACAATCAACATAACGTGTACTGTGGGCCGACTTTAAAAAAGGATATAATTAAATATATGTAGCTTTAAAAAGCAATAGACCTAAATATTAATAAATAATTAGTTATGAGAAAAAATTTCTCACGATATAAATTAGAAGCATGCATTTTAGATGCCTATAGGCTACACTGAATCAGCATTCTAAGTATTTTAGTAAATCAGCTTCTGATACATTAATAAATTCATCGAAAATAATTAATTCTAGATAATAAATGACAATAATACATTGAACGATGATGATGCAGCTCTAACCTCGTCTGTTGTTGCTGATTTTCGCTCTCATCATCGTGGTCTTCAATTGAGTATTCGACTCCGGCATGATCGCTTTTTAACGACTGTTCACTCGGAATTTCAATGTGGTTAGAGTTATGTGAATTCATGACGCCAGCAATGTTCGCTTTGATTCATTTCAAAATAGAATTTTAAAATATGTTTACATATATGTGATATTTTCATTTGTTATAATGATTATAGTTTCCAGAAATCAATAAGCAAAAAAACGATTATCCAATGCTCTAAAATCTACAACCTAGAATATCGAATCTTCAAAAATGCTGTCTTTACATTAGCTAATACTTAGTCTCGTTTTAATTCCTGTTCTGCTTGTAACAACTCAATCGCCAGTAGACTCAAATAATTACTACAGAAAAGCCGGCTACTGCTTTTTTAAAACGCGACACTGCGTCTTAAAAGGATGCTTAAATCATGTCCAAGTCTAAGCTCGTAGCCGTTCAGCATATATGCTTTCATTGATCTGTGTACAAGGTCGTCGTCTCGATACATCTGATCAATTCATTTCAACCATTGCGACTCGTCTGCAATATCGATTGGCGTTTTCTCTTTAGTCGAAATATCTTCCTCCAGCAATCTCGTTAAGTGCGTATCAGTAACGTAAATATGTCGATGCGTTTCCAGCGCTAAATGCAATAAGGCCACTACTGGCCTACAGTTATAACTGCACGTCTTAAAATAGTTTCAATGAAACATTGGCTCACTTATCGAGCATCTGCGTGGAAGTATTTTAAACTAACTGAACACAACAACACGCAAAATAAATTTCATGTATATTTACTATAGAAATCTAATAGAAAATGATTCCAGATATTGCAGGCAATAATGCTGTCCTTGAAATCCCAATTAAGCTATTTGCTTTGACATGAAAGAATTAAATGTCTTTCGATCTAGATTACAGGTTCCGAGTCTGCCTGCAGTAAACTTTCATTAGATGGAATTCTCGCTAGGCATTGCTTGTTGAGTAGAAAAATTTACCAAAAAAGTTCTGCTATCATGGTAGAAATTAAGCTACTATTTTCTGCTTTTTGATGTTTTATCAATTTCATATTTTGGCTTAGAATTAGACTATTTCAAAGCATTTAGGACACATTAGAATATTACAATATTACTTTTAATAAATCTGGAACTTAGAATGAGAAACATTAAGCATTAAAAATGCGTTAATTAAATTAACTAATTTTTTTATTGTAATTAAATTAAAGAAAACTATTTTAGTAGTGCTGCATTTTCTACAACTGTGAATAATTGCACGTGCTAATATAAACATTTAGTTTTTTAGCGGTAAATTTAGGTAAAATTTAAATAAATCCTTTGATTTTATATACAATTTTAAGTTCACTATTACAGCATTGAAATAAAAAAGGGTTCATTATTGTTTAACTCTGGATTTTTATGATTTTAAACGTTAAACATGTTGTGGTGCAAAATTGAATTTTTTCACATGGGTGTAACTTTTGCTTTAGTTGGATGTATAGTGAAAGACTGACTTTCGAAAGATTTCCGCGATTATTTTGACGATGGCATCAGTTCAAATGGGATGGATTATGCTGCTGTATTTACTTCTACATTGCAATAACATAGCTGTTGTGTGTTACTCAGGTTTCGTTTATTATTATTAATTACTATATATGACATATATACTATATATAACATTATTATATATAACATTACTATATATAACATTACTCTACTGTAGTTTTAGTATTTAGCACAATGGACAGCTAAACCTAATCTAACATCGCATCCATTGTGATTATTTTGAATGAATGCTGTATATACCTTTCTTTTAAATATATATCTATACTATCTAGAAACCTGCAATTTTGCTTCTTTATAAAGTTAACAGTATCATTCGAACTCTCTACGAAATAATTTTTCTTGAGATCAGGACGTGATGCTGGTTACAAACAGTTTCTTCATATGATTAACAAAAGTCCTCAGTATGTTGAATCTGACTCAGAAACTTCTGAATCCACCTCTCTTAGGGATCTCGATAAAAAGCACTCATCTATCTTTCATCACGTTAATACATCACATGATGCTGTAGCTCGCTTGACTCCTACAACAGCATCTGGCAGTGTCGAGTTGATGTCGTTGAGTCAACGTCGATTGCGGATGCTATTGGGGGATTTGAATCCAATTTCTCGTAAGTAAATAAGTTGGATTCAAATAGTAAATTTGAATCCAATTTCTCATGAAACAGTGGCTTATTAAAACTTCTGAGATAATTAATAATTATTATTAGATGACTGTTTTGGTTATTGAAATGAATTCGATCTTTTATGCCATTTTACCCTTAAAAATTCGTATTAATTGAAAGGCTATATTGAATTTATATAAGTTTTATATTGCATTGTGCAGGCAGCAGTTCTGATGAAAATCAAATGCCTGAGTATGTTGAGTATATATACAGTCAGCTTGAGATGAGTCTTGCTACTGATCCGAGCAGATATACGTCTTGTGGACTCAATAGATGTTCTATTTGGCTGTTCAAGGCTTATAAAGGTATTTTAGATACACAGATAATTTATTTAATGTTTGTCTAGAAAGTTGTTCATTTATTAATAAAACAATATTTATTGTGTCTACATTTTTAGGCTTTTTTTAATAATGCAGATATCAGTAAATGGATACAAATTTCATAACATGTATAATAAAATATTAAAATATAGTTATAGTTATATTATGTTGAGTAAACGCTATAAGTTTTATGGTATTATATTCATTCAACTGTTTAATCCACTGTAGAAAAGAAATCATTTTATATTATGATAACTGATATTAGATTACAAATGTTTAAAGTTTCAATTTTTCTGCTATTTTATAGTTAGGTTTAATGATCAATCGCTGCTGGTGAGAGCTTTCTTTCATTTGCCTTCTGCTATAAGTGTCTCTTCATCTACTCAACAAATGCAGCTAATTATACAACACAGACGAAAGGTATGACATAGGCCTTGTTTTTAAAGTTGTACTAAATATGATTTGTTATGATAAGGCAGTTAAAGTTTCAGCTTTAGATATATATATATCAAAGACTTAATTCAGTTAATAATTGTGCAATAGTTTATATACTTTTTAATCAAGATTCTTACTGGATAAAACGATTGATTATTGTGAAGTTAATCGTAATTTAACTTCAGCTTAACTAACTCTGCAATAAAGTCTAGTTATTCTTAAATTACAAGTTATAATTATATCAGTAATTTAAGTTTTTCTTTTCAGGTTGCTTCAAGTTTAAAAGGGAAGAAGATTATAAAACAGAGAATTTACGGCAACTACTCGATCTGTTTCTCTCATTCTACCGGCTGTTCTCAGTCGCAACCAATCAGTACTCGTGGTATAATTTTTAATCTAAAGCAAATTGATATCATTAATCTCGCTTTTTTGCCTCTCGCGCAATCTAGTTCAAGTGATCAAGATACCGCGTGCGTTATACAGATGACGCTGCGTAAACATCGCATGTTGGACCGACTGAAACGTCATCAGTTTGCTCTGGTGTTGCATGAAAATATTTTACCCGTTGATAAGTCGGAGAAAGTTAAGCGTAATGTTCCTGTGCAAGGTTCTGAGAAAATGGATTTTGTCTCAATGGATTCTGTAACGCGATTGTCAGCAAAACAATCGGTTTCTTTGAGTGAGAATGTTGAGAGTAATCAACATGTTGTAGAACCATTTGACACTGGTCAGTTTGAATCAAAAACTGATTTAGCTTTTCCCATTGGTGTAAAAAATATCAGAAGTCTAGTTTCAGTAAACAAAGGAGTACTTGACGCACAAAAATATAAAAAGAAACGTGAAATTGGTAAGGACTGCGAAAGTTGTACAAATATCTCCTCGTGCCATTTACATGAACTGAGAGTAGACTTTGAAAATATCGGTTGGTCTGATGTCATTCTTCATCCCACTCAGTTCTCAGCAAATGTCTGCCACGGATCTTGTGTCACCGCTGCTGGTAATTTAGACGATACCAGTCACGACCGGTTGTCCAATAACGCTTTTGTGCGAAAAGTTTTAGAAAACGCGACGGGATCTTGTAATGATTCGTCAGTGGTAACGCGTTGCTTGCCCGGTAGATTGCTACCATTGGGGATTGTTGTGAAGGTGTACAGACAGAGTTACACAATTGTCATCATGATGGATATGATTGCGTCAGATTGTATATGTACGTGAAATGTTAAGATTATTTCGTCGTTTTTGTTTGATGCAGATTTTAATTAATCTGAAGAAAATGGAAAAGATTTAAATACTCTCAGGGATTGTTTTAGATATCAGTATTACGTAACTGATGTCAATTGTTTAATACGTAATTGATGCGAGTTGTTCAGTTAAATCAAGCTTTATATCTAAGCCGGTGTCATTTTCTTTGAATTGTACAGATTTGTAAATTAGTTAAGATGATGTGGAGCATGTTTTCTGAGTTTAAGTTTTTTATCGTCATTTGTGTTCAGTTTTATATCTGCAGATTAATTTTTATTTACAAAATTGAATTTATTTATATAAAACTAGTGTTCATTTATTGCAGTTTTCTACTATTTAAATTCCAGGTTATTAGAAAATTTAAGAGATGTGCATTTTATAATTTTTATTGTCAACTTTTTTTAGAGTAGAATTTCAAGGTAATCTTTTGCAAACTTGATTGTAATAACCTGGTGAAGATCCTTATTTTATATTTAAGTCAACAATACGTTCTCTATTAATTTTGTTATCGTATAGTCTATAGTGCAAAGTCGCTGTTTCAGAAGTTTCCTTCATTTAATTTATACCAACATCTTGATGACATTTTATTAGTTTCTTTTCTAATGATGTTTCTTTTTCAGTTAGTATTTTTAATTTAATAGTGTAGGTTGTTTGCTATAGCTGATACTCGGAAAATGTTCATATAATTTAACATTGAAAAGTTTGAGTTTTAAATAAGATAGTAAATAAAAATAGACACAGAATTACAAAGCAATTTATTTAACAAATGTCATGGTTTTACGTTTATTACTAAACATCATTAAAAAACAACCTTATCATATCGGGTTATAATGCATTTTGATGTAATAGCAATTGAGGAAACGCAATGTTCATATTATAATTTAACTAAACAAATCATTTTTATTACAGGCATAACAATACTGAAATAAAGACTAAAGAAAAACGACAAATATATAAATTATTCAGTAATCATAATGAGACAAACATTAGGTAAAATATCCGAATATAAAATCAATTTTTATTGAATGAACTGAACATGTTTTGAAAGAGAATAATTGCTTACAGATACTTTACAAATATATAATGCAAAACCATATACCTCTACAAATTTATTTACTATAGAAAATGTTAATTTTATAAACGAATCTTCACACAGTTTTCAACCAAAAGCAAAAAGATGTGACAACATATAAATTAAGATTACAATGACTGCTCAGCGTTTTGACTATTAACTTGACAATATGAAACTTAGTTATCCAACTCTTATGTGCAGTCAATAAAGCAATGTTATTCGAACAGAAAATGTTTTACAAATTAACGACACACAATACATAATTTACTATATATTTCAAAATAAAAAGAAAATAGTCAGACTATGATAATATTTTGCATTACTGAAGCTTGCATTTGAAATACTGAGTGCAAATACGAGTAAAAAGCTTTCAATCAATTTTTTGTATCAATCTTGCTTACATTAAAGTATAAAAATATTTTATCCACATATAATAAATGTATAATAATAATTACAATAGAGCTCAACTATTTCTCACACAATTTTTATCTATTTACAAATTGACAAAATTACTAAACTGTTAAAGAAAGTTAAGTACGACAAGTAATAATATTTCGCGATTTCATAACGATAAAAAAATAATAAAAGCCTTCAACTCAAAAGTTAACACTAATCTCAAACGATACAAATTCGCTTTAAAAACAACTCCATTTGCCTATTAAATGAGTCTTAAATTATTATTATTCGATTAATAAAAACAAATGAGGTACACAGTAAGTTAAGTAAATAAAATATATAATTTCATTTCTCCAATAAAAACAAACCAGCCAACTTTGCCATTATGAAACTTTCTTTTAAGAAATTCCAAGACCAATAAAAATACTAAACAAACTGTTGTCATAAAATGTCACATTTTATCCTGATGTCATTACGAACAAAATATGTTTAAAACGAAAATTACAATTACATATATTAATGAATCCAAAGTAGAAATCACGAACAGAGAACTCGACTTAATATCACTCTCTATACAATAGCATTATTCTACGATGCAATAAAATAATCAACTCAGAACTCAACTTGAGAAGAAATAACCAACTTCAAATGTAACCTGGATATAATATGCAATCAAGTCTTTAATAATTATTAATGAATTATTTATATTGAATAAAATATTTACTGCAAAAGAGAATAATAATTTTAAATGGTTATAATTTTAGTTACGGATCCAATTTAAACTTAATAATCATTGAGTACTGATTGATTGATTATCTAATAGCATACTTGCTTTAGTTCTATTAGTTCTAGCACTATTTGCAAGTCTTGAAGTGTATATTGTATAATTATACAATATACACTTCCAAGACTTGCATAATAGTTTAGTCATGAGACGTATAAATTTCATATAAATCGCACTGCTTTAGATTATATCTTTAGTTTTACTATATAAAACTCTAGCTACACAATTATTTTTTACAAACGACCATATTAAATGTTGTAAGCTATAAGAATAAATCTGCAATTGGAATGAATACAACGCGCTATTAAAACAGAAAAAATCAACAAAATCAAGTCTACAGCATTGAAAATAAGAGGACGAATATATTACTTCAATCAAAAATAAACAATATTGGCTAATTAAAAATATATATTAAAGCATACATATTATTAAATCTACTTTCAGTGTTATCGTGTTAGTAAAATATAAATTAAACAATAAAATTAAAGCCTTTCACTATATGAAGTCCGAAGTATAACATTCTAATAAATTTAAAAATATAAAGCTTTAAAATGAATTCCAATACAGTTTGTAAATTATGAAACAACTTTAATTTTATGCACATAACGTAAACAAAGAGTTAACGCATTTTAAATTACATCTGACCTTTTAAATTACAGTTACTAAATTTGCCCTTAGTATATTAAAACATTTTAAAAAGATTCAAATTCTGACATCATTCTATTTAATCAAAATTATAATATTATAAAATTGCAATAAGCAAATTACCTTATCTCAAATAATTATCATTTAACGTTTAAAAATGGCTTAATGCGACGCTTTTGCTGCGCCTGAATGCAGTGACGGGGGTCTAGCGACTGAAAATACGTAGATGTTTAAATGATCCGCCAGTTCTTTTACCTAAAAATAAAATCTAAGTCTGTATTCAAAATCCAGATTTCCTTCGTTAAAGCCTTATATCAGCGGAGCAAAAAGTGCATATATATATAAGGCTTGAAAATAGAAGTTTATATCCTTTGAACTGACAATGCAGTTAAATTACAACAATTTCATCGTATATCTGTTCATTACTTGATGAAACATCACCACAGAAAGTTATTTAACTCTACGAATTAAAGTTTAATAAAACAATATATAAGAAGCTGTTAAAAACTAATAACTAAATGAAATTTCAGTGTATTTTTTATGAAAAAAAATCGATATTATATAACTTAAAAAAATGGTGACATACGACGCAAATGCCGTAGTGAATATGCGCGGCATTGACAAATATCGCGTAGGCAACAAGCAAATAGAGTTCAATGACACCGAGATGCAATGTTAGCACTCCGACAACGATTGCGATGAGAGGAATAAGCAACCAATTAAAGTCTGGACAACGCGTGTTGCTCATTCCGCTAACTATAATCCGACACTGAAATTAAATCAATTAAACTTCTGTAAAAATTTCCTTTTTCGTTATATTGAAATACCTTTATAAGAAGATAGAATTAATTTTTACAATTATCTTCAGTTGACGCCTTGTATGAAATGTAGAGTTTGCAAACGAATCCTTTCTGAACCGTTTACAAATAGAAAAAAAATGGAATCGTGATATTCCAAAAAACTCAAAATTGTTATTTAATTACAGGAAAAGAAACTGCTTTTTATTTTTCAACGACACATCAGCACAAAATCAATTCCACTTTAAAAAATATTTACCCATCTCTAAAATTATAATTATAATTCTGTTTATAGCATTAACGAGTCTAAATAACACTGAATCAAATACAAAAATCAACCTATAAATTGCAGTTTTGCAATAACAGCAGATTTTAGAGTTTCACACTTACCGTGATATTAGAAAAGAGAGTTCCTACGGTGAGAAAAAATAGGCGAGGGTTTCTAGAGAGGATATTATAAGAGGAACAATGGGCCCAGACTAGGAAGAGTCCAAATTCTATCAGAGGGGGTAACAGGGGTCTACACGCCTCGTAGAAGCCCAAGTTCTTGCCCGTCTTATCACGATAAGAACTAAAATAAGAATATCCCTTTTGAGTTAGAAATTAATTGTGAATAAATATAATCAAACTATTGAGTTTGTTAATAAAATAACTTTAATTGTTACATAATGAAAAAGAACTAATAGATTGTATAAAAAATGTTAAAATTAATTATACAAAGTATAGTTTAAAGTCTAAGGTATAACCCAAGACATAATCACTAAATTACAAATCTAATAAAGGGTGCAGCAAGTTAACAAATAAATTACGAGTCACAATGGAACATAAACCTGTAAGTACAAAGTCGTGTACTCTAACCAACAAGCTCCGACATAAGAAAAAGTACAAAGCAAGTAACAAAAGAATAACTTACAGATAAATATTGTATAGACTAACTGGTATACCACCAACCCAAATAGACACTAAAAAAGTTCAAAGAGTTAAAGAATATAACAATGAGATCATCACTATACATATAATCATTACTACTGTTACTATTAGTTATTATTTTATTATTTATTACAATTATGCATCTATTTATTGTATATCATCTGTATATAATCTTTAATTTAGCCATTAAATAATATCAACTTAAAACTATCACAAAAAGTCAACTATCATAAGAACAATTACAAGATGCATAACAAAACTAATGAAGTTTGTAACTAAATTCATTTAACTGATAACTTTATTAGCCTCCAGATTAACTAGGTTATTAACTTGTTAAAAGACATGCTCAACTATATTTAATTACTGAAACAAAATACATAGAATATTCACAATCGCTTACGTAACATGAGATATTCGAATATATTGCCGGGAGTCAAGTTATAAAAAGGTGTGATAAATTTCCACATTTGATATCCACCGAAGTAAGTCAATATATAGATCAGAGTCATCGTCTGCAAATCCAAAATACAATCAAACTTAATATTATAGAATAGACGCTCAAAATCATTCTGCTACAAAACAAACAGCTTCTTCTGGGCTGATTTATCATTTTAGAAATAAACCAGCAATGCTTAAAACTAATTCAAAACATTGCCGTAAAATTATTAAAAATTTATAACAATAACCACAGCATCGATTTCACAATATAATTATTCATTATTCATTCAGAGGTAAAAATCTCTTACGCTTTATGTCATTTTACGTATTACATTATAACGCTTACTAATCGTTTAAATTCTTTCCTTTTTTTCAATCAAAGATTTGCAAACTATTAAATACCTTCATAGAGCATTTTCTCGAAAAATCAATCTTTTTTTAAAGAATATACTCAATCAATCCCTCAGTGATTAAAAACATATTGCAACAACGTATCATAAAAAATGTTTTAAACAGACATAAAAAATAACTCAGGAAAGCTCGTCCAATATGACTTTTAATCCAACAAGGACAAATTCAATGAAGCTTATCTAATTACTAACTGACTAAGTTTTACAGTAATGATAAAATTAAGACCCACCAGTTGACTAACATCATACCCCCAGGTCAAAAACAGCACCCCTGTATTGTACTTCTCCCAGTGCGAAGCGAAAAACATCAGCATTACACCGGCAAGCACGTAGAACGTCCTCTCAGGACTGATGCTGTACTCTCCCCTGCCGAATACTGAGTACATGGCAACTGGCATGAAGAGGGTCGCCCAGCTGTCCAGTCCGTGGTCAAACAGTTCACCGAGGGGACTACTTGTTTTAGTTCTTCTCGCTTGCTTGCCATCGCAACCGTCTGTAGATTCAAAAATTGGATATTAGAATTTCATAAAAAAATTAGTAAATTCTAATATTCTAACACGCTGAGTGTCAATTTAATGAGATTTAAGTTAGAGAATTTAATGAGGGGGATGGAGGGAGAGTTGAACCAGGTTATTCCCTGAAATTTAAGATGTTCTTAGTAAAGAAAATAACTCCAATCAGGAGTTTTAATACCCCCTTCCTACTAATAAAAAATAAGAATTTGTTTAAAATTAATTATTGTTATTGAAAACTATGCTGTATAGTCGACGACTAAAAATAACTACCTCTAAAGACAACAATGCAATTTCTATCAAAACTAGTTCAAAATACACTTTGCAAGAAAGGTCTAACCGAGCTGATGGGCCCAAAACATGCACACGGCTGCAACCATCCAAACCCAGGACGGTATGGGAGGATATTCCGGATGAGCATCATCCGACGCGTAGAAATATCCGTCGTAGTATGTCAGGATGAAGAATTGTAAAACGAGAAGGAGGAATCCCGCAAATGTGAGAACATTAGGAGCAATCCACATGGGCAAGAACTGAAATTTTATTACATTAAGGTTTAGATTCAAGAAATGTAATAAGTATTTAGTTAAGAAAATAATAAAATTTATTAGTTTAGATTAATATAATTTAGATTTAGTTTATATTGATGTTCGATATTGATTAAAGGTAAATGTTATGAGCTGCCAGAACTTTGCAGCTTTGAACATTAGACAAGAAATTCAATATTCTATACAATAAAAAATTATTTAACGAACCTGGACAAGCCAGTTCCAAAAGGGATGCATGACATAGTTGCTGAGAGGACTAGTATCAACTGATGAATACTGCAAACATCAACATCGTCAACCAGTTTTTAAACATACATCCAATAATTTCCCCCCAGATTTATCTAAACTAATCTATCTATTCACAAAATGTATTATCATAATAAATACTACTTCACCTTATATTTATTATATTGCATTTAATAATCCCACGATTTTAATTATTACCGAACTTCCATGCCCTTCCTAAAACACTTCAACACCAAACACTTCAACGTTAATTTTTTTTAATATAAAATTCCCTTCTATTTAAACTATCAAATATTTCCCGCCTAATTTTGCCTAATAATTTTCCCCCGTTGCCTAATTTACCTTGTATTTATCGAATCCCTGCAGGACTTCTCGACTCAAATATTTAAAGCCCATTTTCTGTTCCATTTAACGCAGAAACATAACGATAATAATAATGTTGCACTTGTGATCTAATGATCTTTTTCATTGGCTTGCCAGATTCAGAAAACTGTTGTGATCAAACTGATCATAAGTGGTATGATCAAAAGTAGATCAAAAGTGTCGAGCACTTAGGAGTACAGGAGATCAAGTTGATTATGCGGATATTAGAATTGATTCCTAAATGGTTCAGTTTATCAAGTTAATACGAATAAGTTTATTAGTTTTTACTTTCAATTTTAAGATGAGATGGTTTAGTGATTAATGCAGAAGAGAGCGAGTAACAACTTGTTATTAACTTGTTTAGGTCTATAATACTTTCTGAACGGTTGAAATAATTGTAACCCATCAAATCGGCCCTGACAAATCGGCCCCGACTGTTAGTTTTTAGGGTTAGGCTTAGGTTTGCGATGGAAGCTAGGGTTAGGATTAGATTAAGGTTAGGTTAAGCTAAAGGTTGGTTTGAGTTAAGTGTGGGTACTAAATGAATTGACATTGTCGATTTGTTGGGGTAGGTTAATCATTTAAAATGTAACTAAATTTAGAAATGTTGAATCTAGTTTGCAAATAGGCTATAGAAGAGGCTGGGAGTAATAATAGCTGAAGAAGGAAACCTCTAGTTTCACTTCGAATATAATTCAACTAAAATAATTAAATCAGCAATTTGTTTCAAATTTGAACAACAAAATAGAAACACGAATATAATCATTGATTTATTATTATGACCGAATATGATTAATATTAAGATTTAGACAATATTTGTATGGAGTTTTATTATTTTGTGATTTTATTATAGCTACAATGATTAACTTATAGTTGATTAATTTTAGATGATATCAAATGTAAAACCGTTGAAATCCATAAGCACATTATATTACTTGACATTGAGTTTCTTGTATTCAAATCATGCAGTTATTTTCTTGTTAAGTTAAAATAGTCGTTATTCACAAAGAAATCATCTCTAGTTACTGTTACCCTGTGTTAATTACCTCTGTGATCGAAAACACTAATATAAAAGCCTCTAAATAATTGAACCTAATCATTTTGGCCTGTACTACTTCTTGAATCATATTTGGTGTGTCATTTTCTATTCAGAATTTATTTGACTTCCTTGTGTTCCTTGTTTTCCACAGGGCTAAGTAAATTCTCATTTAAATAATTACTTCATTATTCTTTCTATCTAAGCGGCTGATTGACTTATTTGTATAAAGTCCGTGACCGTTGACGATGGGCGACTGCCTGCGTTTGCGGGTAATCTAGTGTGACGTCGACCGTTACTGGCGTAAGTGTTGAGCTCAATGGAGCATTCTTCGTTGATAAGCCTCGTCGGTATCTTCCCATCGTCGCTGTTTCCAGTCCGGCAGCGCAGAATCACCGTCCTACCACCAAAACTGAGACCATTCGCTGAAAAACATTGTTATCAAACGATTTTTAAGTTTAACAAACTTCATAGGATTTTAAAATAAAAATCTATAAATAATAATTTTATAAATAAAATAAGAAGAAATATATAAATGAATAATTCCAATAATTGGATTAATAACAAAAATTAATGCCACGCAGTCTGATAAAGAGCTAAAATACATAGTCTTGCATCAAATATAATGATAGAATATTAATAATTAATATCCTGCTTTAGCATGTTTGATACTCTACATTTTTTATCTGATTTTTCTCAATTCGCTATAATTGCTTCAAAAATAAATGTCTACGAGCAATTGTTACGAAATGAGCGCTGTAGATTTTTCAATCAACATAATGTCAACACTCACGATGATGCAATTTAAAGCATAGCCACAGTACCAGTCAGCACTAGTCTCCAAATTTCTAACATTTTGCATCTTCTTCGTTATTACAAAGTTCAGTCATATTGTAAGTCGTACAACGTGAAAACACACCGAAAACTAATCTTAACCCAACCGTGTATACTGCTGTTTCTTCAGTGAATAAAAGTTCAAATATAAAAATTACGTTAAACTACTTTATTGGTTGAATTATGAAAGATTAATTTACAATATTTTTTAGGTTAAATCCTTCAATCCTTCCCTGTATAAAACAAGTGTTCAGCAAACGAATCTTCCAAAATGACTAATATTTAAATGAGTGGAGAGATTGATGATGACAGCTTAATATATAATTAGGTCAAAGTTGCCATTAAAAGTTATAAATGTTTCGAAGGAAAGAATCATCAATAAACTGACATTTAATATACTTTGGCGAGAGAATTATATATACTACCAATTCATATTTCGTCAACAATTCCGACGTTCCCAACTTACTGAGAAATGATTTCACTCAAAAAGGTCAACCTTCAATCAATCAAAAAGGTTGACTTGAGCTGTTCATTTAGACGTTTGAACTTACACGATGCAATTTAAAGCATAGCCACAGTACCAGTTAGCACTAGTCTCCATATTTCTAACATTTTGCATCTTTGTACAGTTCAGTCAAAAGGTTGACTTGAGCTGTTCATTTAGACGTTTGAACTTACACTGAAAAATGATTTCTTTCAAGGATAGATATTAATTTGGACGTTCGAACTAATTTTAAGATTTTAATAAACCAATTCATGGGGTGCTTGCTATATAATATGATAATGTAGAATAAAAATGATGATATTAAGAACTCGGCCCTACTATAGTATACACAATGATCTTAATGCACCGGCATTTGAAAATGAATATCAGATTAATACTATATGACTTGAGATTATTTCACTTACTTG
Source organism: Oconnorella tubifera (assembly GCA_034700105.1). Classification (NCBI taxonomy): domain Eukaryota; kingdom Metazoa; phylum Annelida; class Clitellata; order Enchytraeida; family Enchytraeidae; genus Oconnorella; species Oconnorella tubifera. The sequence continues at coordinate 35,048 of JAQIXG010000209.1, forward strand.
AAATAGTTGGTCGAAGATATTGTTGTAGTTTGTCCGAACTAAAGCAAACTCTACAAATGACCATAATATACACTCGCCCTGTAATGCAAGTATTATCAGATACAGATTATTCAAAAATGTCACTGTTTTTAGTTTAGTTTTATTCATTTTAAAAACAGATCGCAAACAAAATGCCTTAAGTTTATAAAAATCAGCAGTATAATACAGATCTTGAGACTGATTCATTTATAAAGTCTTTTTTTTAAACCTTTAAAACATTTTTTAGTATAACATTAAAAAAAATCTCTAAAATATCTTCATAACCTTGTCATAATACACTACTATTGTCTAGATGTATACATCTAACAAATACAGAAACATTATTTTCAATTTCCTAGTTTATATAGTAGATATAAATACTTAACGTGTACAGCTTTTTATATATAACAATATAAAAAGCTTCATAAAATGGTTATTATTTGATACTGTAGTAGACAATAACAGCACGATGAAGATTTAGAGATTATTGCAGTCAAGGCTAAACCAGATCTCTATAGGAGATGATATTGCGAAAATAGTCATAATTTTACGTAACGTGAAGACGTAACGCGAGATTCTAACCGTAAGAGTAAACGACCGCAATGGAAGGTTTGCGTCTTTTTTCCGCAAGATTATCAAAAACGAAGTTAATAGCAAGGCTATAATTATGAAGTGTTAAAGTTGTTTACTACATTGAAAAAATCACGATTTTCTGCGTTTTTTCATCAGTTTCGCGTTATTCATTATGATAAGCCTAAATGTGTTCAGATATATAAGAATTAAATGAATTATAATTACTATAAATTGTTGCAATAGAGCGTCAATAAAATGATCATTTTTAAACAATCTGATAGACTGCCGATGATTTTTAAGCGAATTTTCATCTCCTAAAATAAAAAGTGTAACGAGAAATCGAGATGTCATTCCTCTCTTTATAACAAGGCTGGAGGGATAAAAACATTGCTGAGACTGAGGGAGTGTATTACTGATACCATGTCATTAGACACGCTATTTATATCGGAATAAATGAAAGTTGAACCTCAATCATGATATTATCTTCACTAGATTCAACGACATGCAACATTTGTTATTGTTTTATTTCTGCATTAAAAGCGTTCAAGCAAAGAGTTCATAAATTATACGCAGGATCGCAGTGTAGGGTCTATCTACTGTATACCTACAATATATTATTGCTGAGGGGTAGTTAGAGATAATGGAGTGTAATTTAATATCATCTATTTGTACACTTTTCAGTTTCAGTTTAAAGGTTATAAAGACCAGAGTCTGTCCATAAAGTCCTGCAGAAATATATTTATAAAATATTTACGTCAAATTTAACAAGGTTAAATAAGGTTAAATTTAACAAGGTTTAGCAAATTTGATATTTAATTCATAAAATAATAATACGTAGCAGGTAAGGCTTCGTTACTAATAAATTTGTCAAGTATAAAATAAAAGCTGCAACTATATACCTTCACAATTACTGTAAATTATTATAAATAAAGTTATATTGTTCTACAAAACGTGCATAATATAACTTACTTCTCTTCGCTCAACGCCATTATATAGATCACATTGTTTCATTTTTTGGTAAAAAAATTACTTTCCATATGTGCCCATTGTATAAAGTATTATTTTAAAGATCTCTTTCTCATACGAAATCTCATCTCATTGTAATATATTTCAAAGAAATAGTTTCCGGTCATGTTATATTAATCATCAAAAATACTTTGAAAGCGAAACATAATTATGTGCTTCTTTCATAGCTTTAAGGCTTCCCTAAGATCTTTTATGTTTTCATATATATTTCGCATATTACAGTACAATAACGGCATCACGTTCAAATGAGTTTGTTTTCCAAATATAGGATCTAACCGCACTTCTGAGATCAGTACTAATTATTTCTAGAAGTGTATTTCAGTAAAACTAGGACAACTTAAGAGTAAGTAATAATTTTGACACAAATTCAATCTTCATTCAGAATTCTATTTATTATGAAAAAATCTTATACAGTATAATATGATATACGAGAATTATGATAAAAACAATGCAACATTGCGTTCTTAATTTTGCAATGCTTTTAAATTATGTCTATGAGATAATTTAAAAGCACTTAATGACCAATTTTAAATATATGAAGCATAGCAGACAACATTACATCACGATGCATGAACTCAAAAGCATGATTTCGGTTGCAGCTTTTTCTTCAACTATGACTCAATCATCAAAGCTGTTGCTTTGATGATTGCGTTAACTAATACCATTACCCTCGTAACAACTTCAGTCGTTGCAAGCAAGCGTTCGTCACTATAGCCCATGTGTTTGAAATAATTCTGATAAATTCTCACTTCTTTGTGCATATAGAGACCGACTGGTGATAGATTTTGATCAAAGAAAAGCCCATGGCCAAAAAAAGCTTGTATCGAAAATCTTCGCTGATATTGTTCGCAGAATCGTGAATAAGCAGGATTACAAGTTTCTCGATTTTGATATCAGAAAACTCGATAAGTTATTATAATATCAAATTAACTGTAGTTATTGTTTTAAAGTTTTAACAGTAACGCTATTATATATAGCGTTATCTATACACTGTTGTTGAAAATATTAAATATTACAGTTTTGTTACAAAATAATAAGTTTTATATTATATATTTATTCCATTGAATAATCATATTGCAACAATTGATATAATATTGTTCATCCATAGATTACAATTATAAGACTAATACGGTTCAGCCTGTCAATCAGATAAATTGATTGATTCAATATTATTGGAAGCATCTTGATTGTCCATCTGTCAGTTATGACAGTAACAAATGAGAAAACGAATGCGAGTACAATTCATTGAGTTGCTTTTAACCTAAAGAAGAAGAATCGATAAACCTTCAATTGTCAAGAAATCAAGCCCAAGATTCGATGCATAACAATGTGTATAAGAATAATTTGTATTATTATGTACTGTTAACTCGATATTTATAATGAAATAGCAGTAATATTTATAATTCTATAGTTGAATATTAAGTTTGAATCAATTAGATTAAACTCGACTCTACGAATAAATCTTTAGTATAGACATTTATATTATGCTTGAGCATTAGCATTAATAAATGATAATTCTAAAGCATAATATATAAACTGTAATAGTATAAAAATTAGAATTATAGAAAGACTTCTTTCTGATCTATATACTGTATAATATGGCAATAAGTACTAAATAAATCAAATTGTCTTAAAATAAAATAATAATGACTCAGTGACAGACAATAATTATTACTGGCAGCTAAACTGAACCGAATCGACAAAACGAAATTTCTACACGCGATCTTTTCAATTTAGAATGACAAACATTTCAGGCAATTAGAGACGTCGAGTAAATAATATATAATGACAGGTCACATGATTGCTACAAGTTAATACTCTTCTTGATACCATCTGAGCAGCAAATTCTTTACAGATAGTTCGTTTATTAAATAAATCACAGAAAAAATCTCTAATAATAAAATCAGCGATAGAAATACTAGTAATTTTTGATTTGCTAAACATAACAAACATGCATCCTTTCGATGAAGTAAAGCTTCCGATCTGTTTCGATTCCTCAGTGAAAACACTTAAGCTGAGAATCATAATACAATGGCAGCATTGAACTCCTTCGTGAAAACAATAACATGCGAGTAACTCACACGACTGCATCAAATTATAATGCGAAAGATAATAAAAATCGAGGACAAAGTAAGATAATTCAAACAATAGAGTGTTTATTTTCAATGAGCTTTCAAGGATTTATAGAACGAAGTGTTTTGGTTATTGTTTCGCGTTACACGAGGGTAGTGTATTGAGTTTCAAAAAGGCCAACGTAGCAAAAGTTTAAATACATCAATTATTTATAAATCGTAGATTTTATTATAGTTACTGCAACAAAAATGCTCATGTCATACTTTGCACTTAAGTAATAATCCAGGGTCCTATTTATTCTAGGATACATGTAAGAAA
>JAQIXG010000210.1:0-39041 GCA_034700105.1 Oconnorella tubifera
CTCGTAAAATTTCTTCTTATTATAAACGAAAACACTCGCTTTCTGCGCACAAAGTTCAAAACATGTCTTGACATTAGAAAAGTTTTTTTGTGCTGATGTGACATTAAGCAATGCGAAATGTAATATTTGTCGTTTACAGCAAGATTGTTAATTAATAATATATGCAGTGTAGTTCACTACAATTTTATATTTATTGCTTCTAAATGATTACATATTAAGTGTTCAAACATTTATTATATATAATATTGTATATTATTTTAAATATTTAACATTTAAATGTCATTATTAGCCTTATGTCTGATCTATAGATCTATTTTCTAAAGAGTACGATTGTCTATTCCATTATACAGCTAAAGATTACCGCGCGCGCCTAAACTATATTAAATAGTCAGTTGGTTTTTATAATAGATAACACGTGCTTGATAAATGCACGTGGTGTCTATTTAGTTGCTATTATTGTATTGTATTTGTACATTAGTTCAAATTGCTTATTGACATCGTTATCCTGTATCTATTTAAAGATACCGTATGTTATAGAAAAGCCTCGATGCGGGGCCTTTCTATAGCATAGAGTATCTATTCGTTGAATATACGAATAAATCTATTTATAGGTCTGGCCCCGACAACGGGGCCAATCTATAACATAGAGTGTCTATTCTTTCACACGCACGAACGCACGCACGCATACATACATACATACATGCATACGCGCATGCACGCATGCATGCATGCATTTTTAGAGGATTAAAATTTAGGGGATTATAACTTGTACAAAACTTGAGAAAATCAGGCTAGGTTAAAATATATAAAGTTATATACTAGAATATTTACTTAGATTTTAAATTTAAAGTCGACAGCTTTCTGTAACGAAAAATTAAAATGTTAGATTAGGATAAATACAGATAATGAGATAATATTGTTATAATTAGTCCAGATTTCAATACATTATACAGCCTACTTCTCTATTTATTAGGCTAATCATTACAGTAATTCGGCCTACAATCAAAAGTTGGATTATTATAGTTATTACATAAATTATAGGCCAAGCATTGTTAATAAAAGCTTGATGTTAAATTTATATAAAAATTTCGTGTAATTTAAAAAGTAAATTTAGCATAAAACTAATGGTTCGTTTTGACGGCTTATTAAAAGCTGTCAAAATTAAACATTAGCTATAATGTCTGCAATGTACACTGTACATTATAGACATTATAGCTCTATGTACTCTGTATACATCGTAATAAATAATAAAGTTCTGGAATTTTAAGTTGATCTCGTATTGATTGTATTATTCAGTAGCAAATTGACCTGAATATTATAACATAACAAGTTACAACTTGTCTTTGATGAATAAGCGTATAAATAGCTTAGAAAAAGTATAGAATAATCTTGATTTGAAAATTAAGACATGTAATCTCGGTAAACTTTTGAAAAATGATAAAATAATATAATTTAAGATTAGATTTTATTTAAAAAATGAACAATAAAGGAAGCAAGTAAAAGTTCAAGTTGTAACTCGTAATGGAAACTAAAATTTTTTTTCAATAATTATAATATCCTCCAGCAATAATTATTATTGACGTTTGTGTACTGGCTGGAAATATCGTAAACATGATTATGCAGTATTTGTCTGTGTGATCATCTTATTATTCATGTATAATGTGAGTATTATAATAATACACGCTGTGTAGCCTGCCCAATGCACTGAAAATAATATCCATAAAATTGCATTATTATGAAAATAATGCAATATTATCATAAAATTATTCATGTAATTGGCAAATTTCTATTGATGCTATTTAAGTTATACGTGTTGGCATTATTTTATTATTATACACTTGTCAAAATTTCTTATTCTAACTTGCATTGAAATTTCCTATCTGATGTAATCAATTTTTCAAAATATTTGCTTACAAATTAATAAAAAATAATCTTATTAAACTGATTTCTAAAACAATATTTTTATTAGCTTATTGTATTAGCAATGAGTCATGCTTATTGTTATCATGGCAAGGTGACTAGCGACCATTTTGTTTCCGCAACATGGCCACTGCGAGTGCGCAATAGGCTACTGCTCGTTAGAGTTGCTATAGCATTAACGATGACGTAATCAGTTTTAAAGAAGGGGAAGAAGATTTATATAAAGGACATAAATTTTATTTTCCATATGTATATAAAAACTGCCATTATAATAATTCCCATTTAACTAAAAATGCTCAAGATATAGCTGTTAGAATCTAATGTGTTCAATAACTGGAATCGAACCTAAACCTAACGGATACGAGGCCGAAATTTACTGCTTCGATCAACTTCAATATAATGATATAATCTGTAATCAGTATCAACATATTTCGTTGAAATTTAAAGGCAAAGTTAGTCACTCTTTCCTTTTAGATATGAATCGAACACAATATACACTGCACAATCAATTGTCATCGCTTAATTATTGAGGAGGGTGTGGGGGTCAACATATCCCACTACAATTTTAATCATTAACTCTGGTAATATCGATGTTTTACTGACATAAGAAAATGATATCTTTACTGTAGACAATGTACTTTTTTACTGTAGACAAAAAACTATCTAACAAATACTTATGTATAATTTATTACGATATCTATTGCTTTATTGAAACAATCAGCATCAGTCTATTAAACGATGCTGTTTTTATATAATTAGTTCCTCCTTGATTAGTTAACAACCGCGCACCTGTCAATCGATAATGTCCTACTCTAGCCGCTAATGTACGTGTCTGTTTATGTGTGTTGATCTGTGTTTTACCTCCTGCTTGTCATATTTGTTCGATAGCTAATGAGTCAATGAGTCTGACAAGCTAAATTATTACAGTCAGCCCACTGCACGTTTCTAGGTTGTTATAATTATAATGTGTACGTTAACTTACTGCAGCCATATGCTTGAATTTAAGTGTTTTTATTGATTGAATTGGACGGGAGATTTTAAAGTACATGTTTATCGATAGTAAGCTGTTGTTATAACAGGATTAGAATTTATACTTGTAGATAGATAGCTTATTATTGTGTGCCGTTTGTTTTAACAGGTTAATTACATCGAGATTGTAGTCTAGTAAAAATTATAGGCGTTGCTCAAACAGATTACAAGCTAATAGAACATACTACAGTATATAGATTATAGGATAATACAACAGTGTAAGTGTGTAATTAATAGCTCTATTGCATAATATATTATTATCAGAATTCAAAACGCGAAGAAATTTGTATTATAAGTAAAATACAGTCAACTAGTCACTGGTAGTAGGTACATTGGAAAGTTGTTTTTTAAAAATACAAGTGATAAAAAAGTAATACTAGATTTGTAGCTTGTTGAACATAAAATGAGTAGGTAGTAATTTCTTTTTTTAGCTGAAAGTTAGAAGTTGAAGCAGTTAGATTTTCGTTGAAAACTTGAATCTTTGAATATATGATGATCTTTATTGACACTTATATTGACTGAGTAGAGACCTTTCAATAGGCGTATGGTTAATTTATTACGTTATAACTAAAGCCGATTTACGTGCTAAAGGTTAATTTATAAATAAATTAGCATTGCAATGTTAACTAAAGGGCTGAACGTCTTGTCTATCTAGCTTTATTTAAATAATTATGTGTAACATTTATAAGTTTATTTAATGAATTGAACTTGACTGGATCTTTTATACAAATTGACTTTAATACAAATTGATTTTCTACTGTCCTATAACTAATCCTTTCAAGTACGTTTAAGCGTCGTTTTATGCTAAATTTATTTTTTAGATGACACTAAATTTTTATATAAATTTAACATGAAGCTTTTATAAGGAATGTTTGGCTTATAATTTATGTAATAACTACAATAATCCAACTTTTGATTTTTGCCTAATTACTCTAATGATTAGCCTAATAAATAGAGAAGTAGGCTGTATAATGTATTGAAATTTGGACTATATTATAACAATATTAGCTCATAATCTGTATTTATCTTAATATAGCATATTAATTTTTTGTTACAGAAAGCTGTCGACTTTAAAGTTCAAATCTAAGAAAATATTCCAATATATAACTTATTATATTTTAACCTAGCTTGATTTTCCTACATTTTATTTAAGTTTTAATCCTTTAAATTTTATGTTTTATTTTACATAAAATTTCTGTTTAAATAGATCAAAACCATGAGCAGTAACGGCGCGGCAGAAGGGGGCGGGACCTTTGCAGAGGCGGGACCAAAAGAAAATATAGAATTGTACGTTCGCGCTGGCCACGATGGTGAATGTTTGGGAGGCTGTCCTGTTTGTCAACGTTTCTTTATGATTCTACTTAACAAAGCTGACTACAATCCTAATATAACTCTTGTGGTCACAACGGTCGGTTTTCATTACTTTTTTTCAAGTTTTTTGTTAAATAGATTTAGTTAAACGTTTGGGTCTATTATAGAGTGATATACTAAATGTGTCATTTTTTATATTATTCTTTAAAATTATATATTTCAGGTGAATACGGGCAAACCTCCTGCTGAATTTAAATCTCTTGGCAATAGACTCCCAGCTCTGTCCCACAAAGATGAGATCATCTCTGACCCTGATGAAATGATTACCTACATTGACAAGAACTTCCGCTACCCACCCATGGCTTACGATAATGTAGCGGCTGCTTCCGCTTGCAAAGTAAGACATTTTGTAGTCACTTTGTGCACTTTTTCAGTTTTTCAAGTGTCCATACACTTGAAGAACCATTTTAATCACCCCTCTATTAAACTATTCTATTATTATTTTAAATTATTTATATTATCTTATATCTTTATATTATCCTAAAACTTTATTATAAAATCTTCGTTATTGCCTTTGCTCTTTGTTATTGCTTTGCTATTGCAACTAAATTACAATTTAAAAGGTTTTTTTTTGATTAATTATAATTTTGAATTCTTAATATACAGATTTCGTAATTGATTGATTTAAAATTATTCTTTACGGAAGTATGCAGTTATTTTCTGATTAACTAATCAATCTATCTACAACTAATCAATTAATCTACAATTAATCAATCAACAATCAATCAATTTCACAATCTCTTTCTTGAAATTAAGTTATTTTAACCCATTTGTAGGACGTTTTTTCAAAGTTTACGTTCTACATAAAAGAGGTATCCCATTCGTCGACTCCTCTCCTCGCAGAACTGTACAAACTGAACACCTACCTCATTGAGTCTCCTTTTCGTTTTCTAACCAGGGATATACCCGACCACTTGGACTGCCTTATGTTGCCAAAACTACAGCACATCAGAGTGGCTGCCAAGGTAGTCTAATATAATTTGAATCGAAATTGAAGAAATATTTTAATGTAATTATTTGTAGTGATAATGTCGCGGTTGATAATGATACCGATAATGTATTGATAATGATAACATTTAAATTACTGTTGCGTTTTTGCGGATGGGATTAATTTTTACTGTTTGTTATATATAATTTCATTTAATTTATACGTTTACATTAAAGAATCATTTTAATGGATTTTAATCTAGACGGACTTTTTAATTAAGTTTGTGAGCAATTTTATAAGTAGACAACTAAAACAAGTGTTTACTTTATAAATGTAAATATTCTTCTAGAACAAAATGAATGTTATTTAATCATAGAAGTTCAAAATATAATAGACAAAATATTATATGAAATTATGCAATTTAATATAGGTTAGCTTTAACTTTTAATTGTTGCTGATATTAATTTTAACTGTATTTATTCAGCTTTATAGTATTCTCCTTAATCTTATTACAGTGTATAAATGTTGTTTGTTGATCTCAAGAGCACTGTTTAGCATTGATTTATGGTTATGATTAGAATCAAAGTTTGCATGCTAAGTTTTACTTTAATAAACGCAGAGTCATTATTTTCAATAGTTATTGCATCAATTTGACTTGCTCTGAATAATGGTTACTGTATTTAATTGCTTTATTGAAATGTATGCAAAGTTAATACTAGTAATGAATGCTCATTTTTGTTGTTAAATAAAAAACAAGTTAATTATATAAAGGAATGCAATTTAGTAAAACTATGTAAATATTAACATTTTTTAGAGTATATTTGATTACCAGGAAAGTAAGGAAATTTAGTAAAAGTATTTACAGCTGTATTTATATTGCAGTACAATGCTATAATATTGTGGACATTTAATGATGTATTTTATTGTTATTGCTGATTTGTATTTTGCTTAAAGCAAAATACAAATCAGCAATAACAATGAATTTCAAATTGAAATTCATTGAGAAAAGCTAGAATATTGTTTATAGCTTCAATATTTCAATTTAAAATTTTTTTTTGTGATAATTGACCAAATAAATAAAAATTGAGTATATTCATTTCAAAGGCGTTAGTAAAAGCAGAGCAGAGGGAAGCGAGGGGGGGGTTAAACAGTTAAAATGTTAAAAAACTTTTTCTAACTTATATTTGAGTAATTTCTAAATAAATAGCTTATAAATAAATATATGGAGCACTTTCTGACATATTTAGTTTTAGAAACAAATTTTGTTAGCAAATTTTAATATTGTTAAGAGTATTAAGTTATTTTTGATGTTTTAGGCTTTTAAGGATTTTGACATACCGAGTTCGTTGACCGGTTTCTGGAAGTACATGGCTGTGGCCTATGAGTCGCCAGTGTTTAGACAAAGCTGTCCGTCGGATCAGCAAGTTTGTTACTCTCTACATTTTAAATAAAATGTTCATTATACAGAGGAAAGTTATAGTGAGGAAATGGGTGGGTGGGTGGGTGGATGGGTGAAGGGATGGATGGGTGGATGGATGTTTGCTGTTGGAAGAGTAGATTAAATCAAATGGAATATTTATCCAAACCTAGTATATTTCAAGTTACCTTGATTAATATATAAATCAAATAGATGTATTTATTTTATCAGTAATATTTACAATCTTATCAATCTTATGGCTATTACTGAAGTTAGTTTACCATAAATTTGTTAAAATATAATAATGCTTCTTTATTTTTATTGATGCAGCAAATTGCTCTTCGATTATGCAGTAATTTAGTCCTTGTACATTTGTTTTTACAGATTGTATTTCAATGGCTTGGGAAGTCCGATGGTCCTAGCTTAGACAAAGAAAAGAAAGCTCTGTACGCTTTAGAAAGCACTCCCAGATATTCATTTGACACACCTCAAAGTTGAAACAAAAGTAGAACTTTGAAAATTTTGAGCAGATCTGCGATGTTACAATTTGAGACATTTTAAAATGTAGACGAAACTTTATTTTCTGTTAAACCTCGTATTATTGTGTCATCAGTTTTGTTGTTTTTAGTTAGCGTTGATAAATATATGCCTGAATTACAATAGGTTGTGTTGTTGATATGAATAAGCAGTTCATTTCGAGTTTTTACTTGGGGAATAAAAGATTTTAAATTCTATTTACATTTATAGAAAAAAGAATGCACAATTAAAGATACCAAAATATTATAATTTTCAGTATTTAGATTTATTGGAAAAGAATCCACAATTACATCGATTTCACAATTAAAAAAGCATAAATATTATAATGCGAATAAAACTAAAACTAAACATTTAATTAGTTAAACATCTAATCGCTATACGTCATAATGGCGCTAATTATAAGCGAATTAAACTGAAACTCGATGTCGTAACTTTTAATTAAACTATAATGTATTTTATAAATTACTATTCGTTTCCTCTCGAATATCTTGAACTTTTAACAGAACAAAAAAGACAGTTAAAGAAAGTTCAAATAATAAGCATTGCAAGAAAAATTCAGTTGATGAAATATAAAAGATTAAATAGTATCTTGGGAAGATAAGCTAACTTAAAAGATTTGTAAATTATAATTTTCAGTTGTATCTTTTACAAATTTTAGGAACCACAAATTCTGGGCCGTACAATAAAGCTTCACATTTTTCGTTTAATTCAAAATATATAAATTTCTAAATAAAACAAATTCTAATGCAACAAATCCACTGAAATTTGTTAATCGTGCAAAAGTCTGTAAATTGTTACTACTTTTGATGTTTTTAGTCTAACTTTGAATAAAAATCGATTTAATTTCATTCAATTCAATCAATTTTAGCTTACAATTATTTCGCAGTAGTTTAAAAATTCCCTTCATTCACTGAGCGATATAATAAAGATATCGGTAATTATATAATTATTTAATTTAAAATAATTTATTTAAATATTAATAAATATAAATTAAAGTAGAAAAGTTACTGGTGTAGTGGTTAATATTCTCGGCTGCAAACTAAACGCTGCGGGTTCGATTTCCGATGATATTCAACAATCCTTACTCTCTTTATACAGTTAAAATTGGTTTAGGTTTAAGGGTTTGGATTAGGGTTAGATTATGTTTTTCAGTGATTTTCACCTGTTTTAGCTAGTTGAAATATAATTTAAACTATATAATTTAAATTATATAATTTAAATTATATAATTTAAATTATAATATCGTGTAATATTTTAAACTAAATGTTAGTAGTTAAGTTGCGCGATAAAATTAGTTTCTTGTTTTTTTTTCATTAATTATCCATTTATGATAATTAATTATTCGTCTAATTATCCATGCATATTAAACATTTAAGACTATTTTTGTATTTCAGATGATTTCCTCAAGTTTATTGCGCTGCGTTTCCACACGCAAAGTTTTTTATCCTCAAATTGTTACAGTTTTACACAAATTGCAATACTGCTCTTTTCAACGTGTTACCACTTCAATACATTCTGAAAATGTCTCATCTTATTTGACACCGATATTTTACCGAAGGTTTTCTACAAAATCTACGAATGACGAAACACTTCCTGTCAGGAAAAATCCCTCATCAGGCAAAGGGGTGGGGGACTCTTAACTATCTAATTTAATCATTTTTAAGTATTTCATTTTTCACCTTATTTTTGCATTGGAGAAATAGTTTGCAGCTTAATATGCTGAATTTATTGATCAGTATTATCATATTAATTAATATAAAGCTAAAGATTAAAGTTATAACGATTATAAAGATTGAAAAAGTATCTTTTGGCATTGATGGATGATATATAGGTTTAAATTTTTTCTCTCTGATGTACATCTGTTGTTACTGTATTACATATGTTTTCTGATAATACCGTTTATTGTGATAATTTTATCAATTGATTTATTTATTGATCAAATAATAAATATACATAATAATTATTTTATATAATATATCTAATGCTTTGTTTTATTTTCTACAATCTACAGCCTATGAGTTGGAAGTCTGCCATTATAACACTCGGCATTGCGGGCATCTTCACAGTCGGTATGTTGTACGTAAAGAAAGAAAAGGAGCAAAGTAAGTTTTGTGCCTCTTTTGTAATTACTCGTAATTTAAATGATGATTTTCTTATCCAATCGTAGCAAAATATAGCCAATTTGTGCTGATGTGACGTTTATCGTAACATCAGTCGTCCATTATCATCTTTTTATTAGTCAAAAATGTTATTGTAGATAATATTCTATGATTTGCAACAATTTGCAAAAATTTATAGTTTTATTCTTATACATCCAAAAATTACAATAATTTATTCTTTTATAGTCATTCTTGTAGTTTATAAAAACGCATGGCATTCTAACAATTACTAACGAATTATCCCGTCCCATGCACGGTCTAGCAAATACTACTATAGCGTTACGCACAAACAAGTAGGCAGACAGAACAGAAAAACTTTTTAGGAGAATTTTAGATCTAACTTGACTTTTTTATATTTTTTTAGAAATAGAGCAGGATCGCACCAGGACCCTTGGGAAGGCCTCCCTGGGGGGTGCCTGGGACCTAGTAGACCACACGGGGGTGCCTAGAAGGAGTTCAGATTTTACGGGCAAATGGATTCTACTTTATTTCGGCTTTACGCACTGTCCTGATATATGTCCGGATGAACTTGAAAAACTTTGTAAAACAGTCGACGCTATTGGTGAGGGGTTTGCGATTTTTAATCCTATTGATTAGGTTTTGCGGTTTTTAATCCTAAGATTATGTACGCATATATAATTTATTGTGTTTTGTTGTTTTAATTTTATTGTTTTATTGTCTTTTTGTCTTTTATTGTTGAACATTTCTTATAACTAATTTGCGTCGTATTATATTTTACTCTTTTATATGCAGTAAGTTTTTAGACTTTTGTTTGATGTTGTAGATGCCGATGCGGCGGTACCTAATATAACGCCACTCTTTATCACTATAGACCCAGCGAGAGATACAGTAGAAGCTGTGGCTAAATACGTGAAAGGTATCCGTTGTATTTTTATAGTATTTAAATACAAGTTTAATATTTTTTTGTCACAGAATGTCTTTCTATTTGTCTGTTTGTTTATCTGCCTAGATATGTCTCATTGTGTCTTTTTATTGATTATTTTTAATGCTATAATAAAATATTCTTGAAGAAATTTGTGCCAGTATTTATTTTCTTATGATTTGTTTAATATATGTATAAGGTATTCTTATTCGGTTATTGCACTTTATTTCAAAAGTACATTATTAGAAAGGTGAAAGTAGTTAATCTGCATTTACATATTAATTACTAATTGACTCTATAGAAATACTGTTCAATAATAAATTTATTTACCTTTATTTTGAAATTTCGACCTAAAATCCGCAATTTTTTTCTCTCATCCGTGATTGGCTGGCTGTTTATCGTAGAGTTTTCCTCGAAGCTGATTGGTCTAACGGGCACAGCGGAGCAGGTAGGCAGAGCGGCGAAAGCGTATCGAGTGTATTTTAGCGAAGGCCCTAAAGACAGTGAAGCAGACTATATTGTAAGTAATTCCGATTTTAAACTTTTTATGCTTTTTGTTTAGATTTCTTTATATTTATTATTTATTTATTAATAAATCTGATTTAACGAACATAGAAACAAATGAACAAACTTAAATTATAGTTTAAAGTATTAGTCTAAATTGTACAATAAATATTAAAAAGTTATTGTCAATTGAATATATCAATTAATGTTTTCAAATTTATTTATTCGATTATATTATTCTTTATTATTTTACTATATTTTATTATATGTTTTGCTAACCTTCTGCACCCTTTTATAGGGTGACGAATGACTTTAAATAGTATTTTTATTTTATTTTATCGTGTAGATTTCTTATTATTTTATTGTATAGTTTGTACTAGTCAACTTAGGAATCTGTTCTGACCTGGAATTGAACCTTATTACCATAGTTTTATTCCAATGCTTTACCACTAAGTCATCTTGTTTCTTTTATACATGTCAATATAAAACTATATAACTTTTAACAATATAACACAATAAGTTTTTTTCTTTTCTTTCTTGTTTTTATCTATAATGTTGTTTCTTCACTTTTATGAATAAAAGATATATGTACAACTATATACTTTATTATATTATATTATTATTTATTAATATATAACTTATTCAATATATGTATAGTTTATAACATTTATATATTTACATATAATTTACATATTACGTATAATTTGTTTTGTATTTACTTTGTAGGTAGATCATACAATAATTTTGTATCTGGTTGACCCCACCGGCAGTTTTGTTGATTATTATGGACAGACAAAGACAAGTGAAGAAATGACTAGAAGCATTTTGCTTCATATGGCTAAATATAAACAAACAAATAGATAATTTAAATATGACTTTTATCATTTAAAATATAAATATATAAGATAAATTTAAAAGCTAATTTGTCATTTTTATAGTTTAAAAAATAAAAATAAGAAAAATGTTAACTTCTATTGGAGAATTTGTTTGACTATTTAATAGATGGATCTTAAATTTAAATCATTGGATCATAATTTTAAATCATTGTGAATTACTGTATTATGTGTGAATTGTTATGTGGTAATAAAAAATAATGTTGAATGTCTGCTTGGTTTGATTTTTATTTGGGGGTGGGGAATAGGGGGGGATTCACTGTTAAATGTATCGCAATAGATTAAAAAGTTACAGCGATCAAAAATTTGTTTTGATTTTATTTTTTCAAAATTAAACTTGAAGCTGCTACAGTTTAAAGTATCTCAAAATTCTAGAGCTCAAAACAGAAAACGTGTGGTTTCAACAATCCTCTTTTGTTGCAAGTCTCATAATTTAAACATTTCTAAAGGGCGCAGCAAGTGGGCAAAATTGTAATAATTCACGGGAATCGAACCTAGACCCGTTGCCTCCGAGCCCGGCTCTCTCCGAACCACTCTGCCTTGGCGTTTAGAAATGTATTGAAAAGAAGTGATTCACTTTAAAGGACAAAGTGCAGTGATAGATGTTGATTGAAGTATCACTCGAACTCTTCTCAGTAATTAGATATTATCTGGTCACACAATATTGATGCGATCCTAAATCAATAAGTGTATATATGAGATGAGATCATATTTATGCTTTACTTTAAAAAGACGATAAATTAGATGCACAATGCACATCAATTTTCAAAATTCAGGCAGAAAAAACAAACGCATACAGAATAAAAAAGAATAACGAACGAGCAATGGAATAACTGGAAATAATAAGCAACAACAAACTATTCTATTGCAAATAAGCAAAACTAAAGCTTCAGACAGATACAGCTAAATTTTTTACTATTTACAGAATGAAATAGAATACCAGTTTTCCTGAAGCGAACAAGTCCGCACTGTCAGAGCTGTAGAGCGTTAAAAGTCAAATTTACTTTTTCGTGAAAATATTTAATCATATCAAAAAAAAATTTAAAAAATGTTTTATTGCACAAAAAACACATCCATTTTCAACTTGTCGAAATTTTAGTAAAAAACTTTCACGAATAAAACCTTCAGACTTCTATAGTTCGGAAGCATTCGAATTAAAGTTCCGTTTTTGAATTCAACAAACGTTTAGCTTTCAACTAAAGTAAGCTGGGAAAGAATAGCGCGCAGAAACTAAACCAATAAAAGCAACTTATCTTCTTCAATGAATAATGTTTGCATTCATCACTGACGTTGAATAACCTCTGACGCAACGCTTCGTGCAGTGTCGAGGGTCAACGTCGAGTGAATGATTTTGACTTATGAGGTCAACAAAGGTTCGATTGTCTTGAATCTCAGATTGAGCTGAAACGAGCAACAATTGAAAGTTGAATGAAAGCTTATTATTAAAAAGAATTCCATTTAGAAACTTTCCAAAAGTCTGGTCTTATATGTTATCTTTATATATCTTGATCTCGCTTTATATTTACAGTTTGATACACAGATTTAAATAAGAATAAGGGTATTCTCACTTAAATATTTACAACAGTGTAATATTTCTGTTTTATTTTTTTTTATTTTTACTTCTTGCATTTTAATTTTAGCAAAATATATAACTTCAAATGGGGAAATTCTAAATATAGGTTAAGCCTTCTTAAAGCAATATTTTTCAGCTCTGTGTATCAGACTTCGATTAAGGTAATTGATTCAAATACAGGTGATTCCTATAAACCTGATGTTATATCGATTCCGCCAGTAGAAAAATAGAAGCAGGAAAGATCGCAGTTTTAAATTGTCTAATGCAAGATTCCTGAAAAAGTATATTTTTCACAAAAAACCTCATAAGACTGAATATATATATCGAATCTTTCAACATATAAAAAATCAACAGTCTGAATTTAACTGCTTTCTAAGCGCACAGCTTTGAAATCTTATTTATTCCAATAATGCATTGACCATCAAGTTTACTACATCCACCACATTTATCACGGTTATCAAATGTATTATTTAAACGCTCTAAGTGCATAGCGATGCAGCAATCGTAAAAATTCCGTTTTGATCTTGATATTCCACTAATGTACTTCAGTCCCACTGCCCTTTTCTAATCAATCTTTCGTGACCATTATAATTACGATACACAAGAGAAA
This sequence comes from Oconnorella tubifera, assembly GCA_034700105.1. NCBI lineage: Eukaryota > Metazoa > Annelida > Clitellata > Enchytraeida > Enchytraeidae > Oconnorella > Oconnorella tubifera. The sequence goes on from JAQIXG010000210.1 coordinate 13,825, forward strand.
TGTTTTATAAGGCACTTGATCAATTCACGCGGTAATTGATCTAGTTGTGTTGTGAGTTGGATTGTGCGAAAATTAGAGATTATAAGATTACAAAAGCAGGTGTTGAGAAGTAGTTTTTGGCAAGTCATTGATATAAAAAAAACTTTGTTTTCGTGGAATCTTTGTTTTCTAGTTGCAAGATTTTTTTTTTTAAGAAAGGAAATAAATCAAGATGATATATGGCTTTTATGGTGACTGTTAAAAATAAATTGTAAGTTTATTTTAAATATTTATTCTGCATTGAATATTTTGAGTTCAGATACTAATACACATTGGCTATGACAATGCTAAATCCGCATATCGCTGAACTGGACATTTTAGTTTTAGAGTAAACACTAAAGGCTGTTTACTCTAAAACTAAAATATCCAGTTCAGCGATATCAAAAACTTAAACAAGACTTCCGGTTTATCTAAAAACTAATTTCCTCTCTCACTTTCTTGATTATTGAATATAATAAGAGAGAATAAAGGAAGGATTCATCATCATGATTGCATCTTAAAAGTTTGATAGGCAGCTTATATTAAACGATGGTATTAAAACAAACATAACGCTATTTTTAAAAGATAGTGTTTTATAAATTAATGACTTGCTTATACCGATCTAGGAATTTACAAAAAAAGAGAAAAAATTACAAAGATACCTATTGGTGATGAATTATAAAGTGCTTAACGAAACGATTTTATTAAATGTTAAATTAAACTGATGTTTAAGATTGTTTTGGATATTTTAAATATTTCTTTTAATTAATTTGATTTGACTGGTATAAAAATTAAAACTACAATTTAAAACGAGTTAGTAAGCATATTAACACAATTTAAACTTTCATTAGTCGTAATCATTGCATAATATAATTAATTACTGTTTGAAAATTGTAAATTAATCTAAAAATTACTGCGCATATTAACATAATTTAAACGTTCATAACTCCTTAAACTAGCATAATATCATTAATTATTATTTTAGATTGATATCCAATAATTATTTAATAAATTAGATCTCGATTAGCTCTCTGTTCACAAATTAACTTGCAAAACAAAATCCATACAGTGTATAAGAATAGAAATATTATAATTAACAGACGGAAATATTATTAGATGCGATCATCATGAAACTTCTGTATCCACACAATCGATGAAGAGACTGAGACTTGATAGGCCTACTGAGACTTCACTGACTGATCTTTCGTGGTCTACAGATCTTTGTCGATTTACTAGAAATCGTGTTACATTTGCTAGTTTCACTGCGTTATCAAGTTGTTCACTTTGTTTTAAACTTTAATTTATATTATACGATTCTAACGTATAATATAAAAGAAATAGAAATTGATTCTCTTGATTCATTTAATCAAGAGAATCAAGTGTTTATCTAGATTTATTTCATAACGATTAAGCAATGTAAAGTACTTAAATATTTGAATTGTTAAATTAGATGACTGGGATAAAGTGGTTTCGAAATATATATTATATTAATGAAACAATTTGTCATAATTAAATGTTGTTTAATAATAATAATAACAACTGGATTACGTTAATATCACACGGGATTCAAAGTATCTGACGTTTTTCTTATCTTTACGTACGCACATAATAAGATTAAAACTATATTAAATAAGGGCCGTTCACTGATTTTATTTTATTAATTTATAGTCATTGCGATTAATAACGCCAATAATAATATGAATAATTTAATAATAATATGAATTATAAAAAATAGAGAAGTTATTATTTAAAGAATAAAATATATCAATCAAACGGCATTATTACGACAACTATGTTTATTTGTTGAGCAGTGATTCTTTTTTTTATCTTTTTTGGGGGGTGCAATGGGGTGCAAAAAAGACAAAATTATTGTTATTTTAATTTATAGAAATCTAACAGCGACTGAAGGCATATCCATCTCATTCTTACATTAATCTTTGTCTATTTTTCTTTGAAAAGTATTAAATGGTATTATTTAAATATTAATATTTTTCGTCATATCATACAGAAAAAATATAAAAAGAGATATACATAAATATCTAAAATCCACATAGAATACTCTTTGGAAGGAAATTTCTTTCTCTTTCAAGAAATGCACGCAATGGATTTGTTGCGATTTCTTGCTGTTTGCATTTTCGGGATCGTTGGATTGGAGTCCGGGATGGGAGGCGCCGCATCGCTGAGTGACCCCGGACGCCTGATGGACGATCAGCCGGGAGATAATCTGGGAATCCTCGACAGATCCAAGTCAATTATTCAGGTAGTTTTGTCAGAAAAATTCAGGCTAAATCTCATTAGTGGTATTTAGTACGCATTTGACAGTATTATCATTATAATGGTTGTAAAATAATTGCATTATTAGGCGCATTATTCAATAGAAAACAATGAAATAATAAACAATCAATAAATGTCAATAAAAGTTTTCATCAAAAAACAATAGTCATTGTCTAATTAGTGAGAAAATTATATTTAACTTAATGATTACTGTAAAATTATGAATTTCATTGAAATTTATTACAATTTAAATATTACGTGCATTTAATAATGATAAAAACTGTTTAAATTGCGAAGACGTCAACAAAAGAATCAACTTTATCTATGAAACGAAGTTAACGAACCATGTAAAACAAACGCAAAAATAAATGGCACATTGTTCCTTCGGCAATAAAAATGCACTTTTTGTCATTTATAATATAAATAAAATGTCAATAAAACAGTAATAAATAGTATACAATATTTACAATACAAATTAAGATATTAATAAAATACAAAAAGTAAACTATAAATGAGAACTCTGCTGAAGTCTCTATCGCTTTAAAGCAGCGGTTCCCAACCTGTGAGTCGCGACCTCAACTTAGGTCGCCTGACAATTTGCCAGGGGTCGCCTGAGATCTTCTGAGACTTAATTTTTTGAATAAAAACGCTTTTTTGTACATTTCAAAATACACACTTAAAATGTAAAGTTAAACATTTTATTCCTTTCCAAATTGATTTTTAAAGATATTGAACAAAAAATATAATAAATTGTTGTGTTGGGGCCGCCAAAATTTTAAATTTTTATCTTTCGGGTCGCCACAACTTGGCAAATGTTATCAATGGGTCACAGCATCAGAAAGGTTGAGATTCGTGTAACATTTTGTGTTGAAATCAATAAATACTTCTCATGTTCTGAATACTAATGGTTGAATTGTTGTGTTTCTCCACAGATGGAAAGAGGCAACTCGCCTAAAGTCTCCAACCTTTTGGCTCGTCTCTACGAACAGTCTATCAGCCAGCCGGGCAGCCAGCAGAGGTCACGTGACGGCTACGATGAGCTGTTCGACTACGCCCAGCTGCCATCAGGCCAACAGCTGCTGCCGCCGGCTAGCCAGCAGCTGCAAAGAATGCGCCCTAAGCAGCTGCAGGCCAGAGATCAGGAGCTGGGCAACAAAAGAGCTAGGGACAGCCGCTGCTTGTATCACGCTGTCAACTGCTGGTAACATGACGTCATATTTATGACGTCATTACAGCAATGTGACGTCATTTTAAGATGATGACCAATTTATGACGTATTTTACAGTTAATTAAATAACTGTTAAATTAAATTGTTATTACCGTTGGATGCTCTTTCAATTAATTATCTTAAATTAATTATCTATGTAAATTAATTAATATAGCACATAGCAAAGTCAATATTTGTATTGTTATTGTTTAATGCTCTGTTATCGAATATTTTTCTGTAATTAATAATTTATTAAACGATCTTAAAACATTTTACTGATATATTGTTACAGAAACCAACATTTAATATCTTTACAGTGTATTATATAAGATCTTTTTTATTTTATTACTTTCCGATCTGAATTGCTGCATTTGTTCGACTTTTAGTATCATACAATTGTTCATTATGTTCATTTTTGTCCCGACATTCAATGAAAAATGCATCAGTCTTGTATGTATGGCTTGATTAATGTTTCTTATTAATTATTGATAATCAGCGATCAATATAATTATTATTGGTATTTTCTTATCACGAAAAAATTCAGTAAGTTGTTTAAATCTCTATAAAGCTTCCACTCTGGTTATAACATGCAACATGCAATTTTCTTACTTTTACTCATAATTTATTTAAATTAAGAAAACTAAAGCTTCGTTTTTAGTGTTTGTGATAAAAAATGTGAATTAAAGCTCGTAATTAATTTATTAGGTCATTTTAATGAAAGAATTTGATTTTTTTACACAAGTAACAGTGTGCTTCTGAGTTTAAAAGTTGTACTTAGTATTTAATAGAAAAATGCTTAGTTTAAAATAAAATTAAAGGTAAACTTGTTGGCATTAATTTTAACATCTAAATTTAAATCACGATTTAAATCACGTCAAAAATGAATACTGAAAATGTTAATTACAAGCTTCACTAACAATTATTTACAAAGTAACTTCGTAAAAGGCATGACTCAAAAACGTCTTATGAATAAATTTAAACTTACAGATTTATTTCTAGTTAAATAAGATACAAATAATAGAAAAGCATTGTTTTCAAAATGCAATGAAAAGAGGAAACAAAAATCATTGGTTTTGCCATAATAGGGATAATTTTACATTTAATTTTACATTTAATTTTACATTTAATTTTACATTTAATTTTACATTTCGCTCGATGTTTAAAATTCTTCTATGAGGCAGATGTGTTTTGTCTGATGCAATAACAGTTTTTGTTAAGTTTACCAATCGTCTAATCATGACATACAGTATAGACATTAAGCTTCTCAATGGAATATAATATCATCTAACCTTAGTATTAAAACAATCAAAATTTCACCTGAAATTTGAAATGCTGAAAGAAGTATCATTTTCAAGTACTAGCCACACGGTATATGCATAAAGATATTGTATTATTAAAGCTATACTACAATATCTATACGATTTAATTTAAATCAATTTTTAATGTTAACTTTTTCATTCTCAGAAAGCTCACTGTACAAATAAAAAGAATATAAATCAAGCTCGTGTCAAATATTTTATGTGATTAACAAAAGAAGTGAAAAACGCCAAACTGTCAATCCTAGAGAATCGAATAATGGCAAAACTTTATCGTCTAAAATAAATTCTTAACTTTTGACAATTTAATCTTTAATTCAGTCGATATAATCGTCATCCTGTCTATCAAAAACGTTCAATATGTCACAGAACCGTTACTGATACGTTTGATACTGTATATCATATTCAACTTATCTCTAATAGTTTCCCGAGTAGATCAAATAAGAATTATAAGAAAAAATATAAAAAACAGCACAAGAGATTCTTAAGATGAAAAAATCAAGTTGTCAATCGACCTTTCACTGAGCTTAAGTTTTTATTAGAGTTTCATGACTTTTTATCAAAAGCGATGCAAGAATTTGTACATATAAGCTTATTTTTAATACGTTAACAATCACATTTATATTATGAACATTTGCAATAATTTCAAGGGACAAAATTCCAGGCGCAGAATGTGCTAAATGTATTTAATTTAAAATATCTATAAAGAATAGAGTCGTAAAAACATCTGACAAATGTAAAATTCACAAAATAAATCCTTTTAAACTGAACTGTAACAGAAAGTGATATTGAATCTTGAATTTGAGATTTCTTCTACATTGTAGAACACCAGGCGAATGACTGAATCTGATTTACTAGAAATTATGATTTTTTCATAATTTCTTATGAAAAAATTATCTATCAGAGATAAGTCAATTAGAGATAAGTTGAATATGATATACAGTATCAAACGTATCAGTATTATGAATTATGAGTTTTTCATAATTTCTTGTCATATTCTGCTTGCATCTCATTTGCACGCAGTATATAACAGTATATGACAAAACTTTGACGTTTTTTCTATTGCTGGCACTGATTGAAAGTCAAATTGCTCGTCAATGTAGCAGATACAGTCTGTATTTTATTCTGTGTTTTAACTACACTAATACGTGACTGAATTCAAGATTTTGAAAGATAGTTTTTTGTACGCTTTTAAATAAAAGAACATCGAAATTTAACACAAAATTAAACGGTTAGAATGCTAGAGTCTAGAGTAGAAGACTTTTCAATTTTATTTTATTATGCAAACAAGAATTCAATCATTAATAAGTTAATTTTTTCTGGAATGTACTTTTTAATTAGTAACTACTAACTATACTGTTTATATACTTTACAAAATTCATGATTGCAATTATTTGATGAGTATTATTATGCTACAGTATATGAAACACTGCTATTATACGCAAATAATTTAACACTGCTGAGATTATACGCATAAAACTTGAAATTAGTTTACTACGAGAAAATGTTATAATTTAATTATAATATATTATGCCGTCGCATAATAATTTTTCCAGGTTATAAGACTTAACGGAATAAACGATAACATATTTTAATTATTTTAATTAATTATATATCTTAATTAAAGTTGAGATATCAATGCAGTTCTTTAACACATTTTAGATTCAATTTTTCATTTCATTTGAAAATTTATTAAACTCAACTGCGAACAACTTTGGATTTTCACTCCGACTACCATTTTTAACATTCAAGAACAATGTACGCGATTCAAATTCTCCGATTAGTGGCCGTCTGCTTTATCGGAGTGATGTGGTTCGAAGTCAGTCGAGCTAATGGTTCCCCCGTTGGAGTTAATCGTCTTACTCCCCAAGTTACTTCCGATGAAATTTTAAATTCTAAAGTTGCAGATTTAGACAGCCAGGTTTGTGAAATATTTATAATCCTCTAATCAAATGTCATTTTAATTTTTAATTTTTAGTAACAGATTTAATTTTTCACATAAAACAAAATAAAATATTTCACTCGACATTTGAGCCATTGTTTCAACGCATAAATATATTCTATGTTGCGCTATAAGTTTAGATAATTTATTTCGAATAAATTTAGTAGGATCAAATTTACGCATAAAATATTAGAAATAATAGGATCAGTAGATAATTTAAACAAAATTGTACGGAGGTAGACAAAAAATGCCGCATGGAATCAGATGTAAATATGTTATATATTTTAATTTTTTTTAGTTGTAAATGTTTTTTATTTAAGAGGTTGTCAAACTTAACATTTTTGACGTTTTTCATGTGATGAATATACACTTAGAATTTTGTGTTGTTTTCATTGAAAAGGTTGATGCACGCATAACGCACGACGCCGTATCCAACTTTTTGCAGCGGTTCTACGAATTAGCCGCTAGTGAGGCTAGATTACGTGACGAGGCTGAGCTACTGGGCGATTATTATAATTTACCAGCGCAGCTGCCAATTGAGTTAGCGCCACTAAGACCGCTAGGCCGACAGAATAAGCGCACGCGCCTACAGTTGCAGAGAGATCTGGACAACAAGCGCGCAGGCGATAGAAGATGTCTCTACCATGCTGTAAACTGCTGGTAAAATGACGTCACGTTACAGCATATAATGACGTCATTACTCAATTGGCTAAAACATTGATGATATTTGTTATTAAAATTGGTTTCATTGCTTTTACAATGAGTGATGTAATGCATACAGTTTAAATAAAGCAATATTAAATTATATTGAATTGAGGAGCTACTTTATATTTTCGAGTAACAATAATCGATATATTGAAGTTAAAACGATTTGAACGTAAATTCTTGAAGTATACAAAGAATTGAAAATTAACAGCTTAAAGGTTGAGTATAATTTTTATGAGATTTATTATATTAAAACCGAGTCTTATTGCTAGTTTTATTTTACTCTATGTAAGGCACGGTGCGAATTTGTTACTCAAAAACATATTGCTAATATTATTTCTATAAAATCCTATATCCCCCCCCCCTAAAACGCCCATGATCCACGATTAGTAAGATCATTTTGAAACAAATCACCTTAATTACGATTTAAGTAAAGATCAACAACTATATGCATTCTAATTTGAGTTATTGATTTAGGCATACTATATACTTCAATGAAGTTTCTTCATCTTTAAATTTAGGGGTTTAAGTTTAACATAGCACATAATCCATATTTTAACGTATTAGTATATATAATTAACATATTACATAACATATTACATAATAATGAACAGCAGTAATAATGTTGTCGACCACTAAATTGATTCAAACCTGGTCTATAATATGATGAAAACTACTTTTTTCAATAAAGCTATTATAGGAATTCGTTTTTTAAGTCTCGATCATTCATTGAATTACTTTTCTCTATCAGAGTTCGTGCTCGAGTTACAGAACTTTTCAGCCAGTATAAAATCTAGAGATCGGAACTGCTTCGAGAACTTTCCAATGCAGTATAAACAAAATTGTCGTTGACTGAATATTTACATTTTCTTATATTTTTGTAAAAGTTTCTACTAAAAGTACTAAGTTATTGGTACTAAAGTTTGTACTAAATATCAATATTTCTATTAATTATTTCCATTAACTCTAAAAACTCTAAAAATCAACTCTTGTTAATTTATCTGTCTCCCTATATGCCTTCTTACAAATGATTTACTGAGCTGATAAAAAATATTGCAAACTGCCTGCTTGTCGATTTTTTAAGAACATTTCAGACCTGCACATATATGTCGTGTTCCTCGTGCAATGATGGTATAGAATTACAAATCTGGGATTTATAGAAACTTCTGTAACATTGTCGCGTGATGGACGTATACACGTATAATCCACTTCTATCGTGGGTTCAGTTACAAAACTTTTAGTTAGATTTCCTTCGGTTGGAGACGTCGAGAAAGTCTTTTCACGATCACATTTTATAAGAAAAACTTCTAAATTCTTAAGCTCCCTGTTTACTGGTTGTGTATTATTGAATTTCTGTTAATTTTGCAAAACAGCTGTTAATAAATACAGCTGTTACAAGTAGAGCATTTAGTAAGTACAGCAATTAATGAGTATCAGTGATAGTTAATAAGTACGCTTGGGATAATAAGTACTGCGTGTAGGAAGTACAACAGTTGATAAGTACAGCGGATAAAAAGATGAAGGGTGTATTAAGTATGCCAGTTAAATTAGAGAAAAGATCATAAAAATGCAAGTATCAAATAATAATCGCTGCATTTACTGAATTAACTGATCTATTAACTGCTCAGCTAATAATGCCGCAGTTAACAAGTATAGTGAGTGATAATTATAACCGTTAAACTGTCATTTTTTAATCGCACCAATTAACAACTATAGTAGCGTACATTAATATGCTGAATGCTATGATGTAGTATGATTTTATCTTAAATACCATAATATATCAATTAAAAACTGTTTCAATAATTTGAGAAATAAAGTGAAATCTCAATAAATCACAGTATACGTATAGATTACATTAATTTTTCATCATTCAGTCGTAGAATAAGCGCTAATATGTATTTTATGAGAATTATTTTAAAGCTTTTTATATCAGTAAAACTTACTTTTTACTCTGAAATCTTATTGAACAAAAACGAGATCGACGAGAAAACCAATAAACAACGACGAACACTAAACACGGTTATACGATCTCAAATATAAATGCGATTAATAACAATTAAGATATCCATATATACTTTTTTTAATTTGTAAAGAGGGTAACATTTTAAAACCAATGAAATGTAGATTTGTAAGTTTTCTTCTCAAACCTTAACATTATAAAATACTTACAACCTTAACCTTAATTGTATACTTTACATATAACCTTAACCAAGTAAATTTATACTATTCTTATAACCTTAACCTTATACTATACTTATAACCTTAACTTTATATTTTAAACTTTAATATCTTAAAAACAAAAAACTACGAATCTTTTCTAACACGAAAGAGTAATTAACTTTCAGAGAAGAAGTGCTATCGATCGTTTTTGTTGAAGATGCATGATCACATGGCACACGATATTGCTCCATTAGGGTAACTTCTTCAGAGGCAACTGAATGCCTAAATCTATTGACAAAACGTTCAACGATGACGTAGCGCTTCTATTAAAAGTTTGACATTTTGTCCAAATATGAAATATACAGTTACATGGATATATTTTTTTGTGACAATAAACAAATCCGCATTGTAATCAAACAATTTGTGTTTAGAACTGGTGAGAAATGACGTTTGTTGAATGTTTGGCATTTTGTTGCAGTGTATGCGATAATGTTTAGGAACTAAGTGGTTGTGTAAGTGTGTCAAGTTATTATTCTGTTAATAATAGAATTCTTAAACACAATAAATGCTTCTGATTGATTCTAAACTAATTAGAATTTTATTCCGAGAATTGTTTCATAATCTATATGGATCAAATTACAAACTTCTATCTAAATAAAGCTTTATATATTCAAATAAATGTTATTTTGCGTGCAATTACATAAAAAAAACACTCGTACATAATACAGTAATATAAAATACCGAAAACAAAATGTAGTGGACGTTAATAAACTACAAGTATCATAAGCGATACAGGGTTTCAAAATAAACAGTATTTCTTAGTTTTATATTTTTACTTTGTATGATATATGTGAATCGCTCATCAACGATTATTGAAAACAATCGACAATACGCTTAATAAAACTTTAAATGAATTTTAAATATATGTATCTGTATAAATAATTTCCCTTATTTAGGAATTAAATCCGCCCAATATTTTTTTTAGTTTTGTCGCAGTTATATATCCAAACAATCAATATTTTGACCCCCCCCCCCCGCCACCCATATTTAATATTGGCCTACTTTATCCTCTTCCTTTTTTCATTTTATCCAGTAAATACTTAAAGACCTATCAAGTACACATAAAGTCCGCGTTTCATCAACACAAGCACCCACTAGATATGTGTACTTGTGTAGCGCATAGTGGTATTTGATTTGTAGCGTTTCGCTGCGAACCTAGCGAATGATTATGTTTTTATTCATCATTCGATAGAATATTTACTTTTCATTTATCATTCGCCAGGTGATTTATATTCGAAATTATATTAACGTTTTTGTAATGATCATTAATTTCATCGTTTGTTGACTGCTGCAATGTAAATAGATTTGTTTTAAACATTGCACTATATATGAGTTTGCCATTAAGCGAGTCAAAGCCATGCACATATTTATAAATATTCTGTTTATTATTATGTCCATATAATATATGTTTATTTAGTGCATATTTCTAAATTTTAAGTTCAATTCAGAAATCATTATTGACTAAAACATTGTCATTTATATTATATTTTTATAATACTTGAAATCATTGAGTTATATTAAATTATTTGACATCTAGCGTAAATATCGATGAATATTGTTAACCATGCAGTTGCATAACATTCTATAAACAATTCACATATAACTACAAGCTACAGTAATATGTAACGTGTTTAAATTTAAAACTACTGCGAGATTAAACATTATCGAAATATCATCTACTGCTGTAACAAGGCTTCAGTAACCTTACAACGGAATAAAGTCATTGAGCAATTCTGGCGAGATTTATAAACTGCAACTGAAATTCATTAGGGTAAAATTCTGATTCGTTTGAACTTTTACATCAAAGTTACATTGCAGACTTTAGTAAGGATATTACACACTTATCAGACTTGTGTGATTTCAGTTAGTTTGGGTTTAATCTTGGTTGGGATTTTGGACAAGTTATAGTATCATTGAGATGTCATTCTATTATTCAATTCTTTTCGAGTAATAAAATGAAATTTAATCGTCGCTTTGTTAAGAAAGTTCAGAAATTTAATACAATACAGACAATATAGTATATTCGCGATGCATTCTGTAATATACTTTTGGGTTCTAGGACGATTCGTCAACGGACTGTTCGTCAACGGACTGCTCGTCAAAAACAATTTTTGTAACGGACGATTCTTATAATAAGTTATACTTATCGTCCGTTATAACAAAATTGTATTTAACTCTAACATTAACCCTAACTCTAACCTTAACCCTAACCCTATACTTCACCCTAGACCTAACCCTAACCTTAAACCTAACGAATATTCTTGACGAACAGTCCGTTGACGAATCGTCCTTTGACGAAACTTCCTAGAACCTGTTATTTCTAGTAAAACCAGATTTTATTGGAGTTCAAAGTTAGAAGTTTTCTCCTCCTATTATATTCTAAATCTTTCAAGAAGAAAGAAAAGTTCATCTTATAGGAAGTCCAGGGTTACAATCCTTGATCTCAACGCACGCTTATCCTATTAAACGAACTAGAAACTCTGCTACATTTCTAACAGTAAAATAAGCATTTTGATGAGTTTATATTTGGAATCGGTTAATATCTGTCGTTGAGTTATACGTTAAAATTGAGCAAAATTAAAATCATCTGGAAAAAGTACTTTCAGGTGAATTTTATTCGCAAACTTATGACATTCGAGTAAAATATAAATTCAAAATTATCTATGGTTATTTGATCAATTAAAGAATCTTAACTGTACTTTAACTTCATGAAGTACAGATAATTTCTGTAAAATGTCTCAAACTTATATCTCGATATCTCTGTCTATTTGTCTCTCTCTCTCTGTATGTATGTAAGTCTATTTGTTTGTCTTATTATATAAATCTAATACTATACATCTATAATAGCCGCAAAATAATAGCAATACTTGTTTTCGAAATAGTTTTTTCAGCTCTATTTTCCATGATAAGTCAAATGGAGTTAACGCATCGTGTCTTTCCATCTTGTTTTTTATCCCTCCTCCTTGTTTTAGAAAGAGGGGGATGGAGTTAGGGAGGAAGAAAGAAAGGGACGGGAAGGGAGGGGGTAAGGAAGGAAGGGAAAGGGAGGGAGGGGGTGGTGGTACTGACATCCTCCCCATCCCTCGTCTTAGCTCCCCCTCCGTGACTGTCCACTCACAGCTGACTGACCGCAGATATCAAATGATGACCAACAGACATTCAATTTGACCATGCAACATGACAATACAATTTAACAATTAAGCCCTTAGGCAAATAGACACACGAGTCAATGTTTTCAGAATCAAGCTTGCAGTATTCAGAGACTATTGATTCAACGAACAGCATCTTAGCATCTGATTTCACGTCATGATTACGTGAAATGTAATTGTTCACGCTTTTTATCTGAAGGAATTCCTTTAAATTTAAAAAAGTTTTATTTTAAAACTGTCGACAATAAAGTAAATATATTCACGCGTAAGATCCGTTTAGATATATTTCTACATGTTCACATGGCAAATAATAAAGCTTGTGTTGCTCGTGGAAAGGATAAATATGTAGACTCTCAGAAAATGATAAAAAAAATTACCGGCTGTACTTTAATTTCGATCTGTTTTTAAAACTATCACTATAGTTGTATACGTTGGATAGTTTCAATAATATTTGATCTAGTATTCTAAAATATCAACAAATTTATTTCTCTTTATAATATACTTGTATTACGGTGTATCTATATACCTTCCAGTGTATCTATAGCACGTATTTTCAATGCTTATGTATTTAATTCTTTCGTTGATTGAAACTGTTTTGACATCGAGAGGCTATTCGTTTATTTTTCAATCTGCATTTCGATATGCTGCAGGCTATCACCATCCAGCTATTGTTTATATCAATCAAGGTTGAAACTCAAATCGACTGAAACTAAAATCGCATTTTTGTAACTAAAAATCTTGCTTTTTTGTAATAGTCTTAATTCCATGCGTTTGTGCAGAAAAACATGAGTAATATATATTTATAAATAAAACAAAAAGCATATTTTATAACAAAGTAAGTGGTTTTAATCATTTAAAAGCTTGTATGATACGGGATGATATATACCTTATAGACTTATAATTCTTGATGGAATATTATTATATAATACAAATGGCATTTGAAATAATGTGACGCATATTCTCATCTTTAGGCCAAAAATTATTTCAAATAAAAATGTTTTATTGAAGCAAAGACAAATAATTGAGCCAAAACTTTAAAATAGTCCATAATTTTCGATCTCATATTTCTCCAAAATGAGATTTTCTTCACAAATTTGCAAAATATGCACGTTCGCCAATCCTAGCTAAACGTATCAAAATAATAGTCAAATGATAACGGCTCTGCTGTTTGCAAGCTCAGGTGCAAGGATGTAAAGTAGATTAGGACGGCTGAATTTGCGAAAAGTTGAATCTCGACAAAGAAATAAATTCTCTCTAGAGCGAAACGAGTTGAGAATGGCGGCTGAAAAGTTTTTGTATTTTTTATATTCTTTTATGCGTTTTTTTATTCTGGAAAGCTTAATTAAGTGAAGCATAATTAATTCATTTTTAAAATCAAAACGATTTAAAAGAATCAATGATTAGACGTTATTCGGTTTCATAATATATCATGGCATAGGTCAATATTTTTATATCTGTTCATTTTTATGAACTTATTTGCAAGATTTTTAATTCTACATTAAAACAATCAAATTTTAAACTTATTTCTAATAACATATTCACAAAATTAACAATTTTACTAAAGGAAGCAACAAGTTAACAAAACACAACGAAATTTCCATTGATCAATAAATCTTTGAGCTTAGCATAACGACTCGCACTTTCAAACTCTCATGTATTCAATTCACTCGTCTAATGATGAATATTTCAGCAATACAAATCACACGCATAAAAGCTAAAATTTATTATCATCATCTACAAAGTCAAGGGATCTCAAACCATCAGGTATCATTATTATTACAGAAGAGTCAGTCTACTAGTTTTACGAATAATCGCCAGGCGGCCGAAGACAAACGACCTAATGATATTTGTACAGTGAAATTAAAAACATACATAACGGCCCAACGGTTTATTTTGTATTGACACTATAGTCGAATGTAGCTGACTGGCATTCATATCCGATGAAAAATGGCACGGAGTACGCTCATATTGTAGTCTGCGTCACTGTCATAGCGCTGCGTTATGCAGTTTTGTAACTTTTGTTGTACAGTGTCATGTAATGTTAATGTATTTATTGTGTTTTAGCAATTATAAAAAGTATCGTGTTTGATTATTTGGTACTTAATTTATAGTATTAAGAAACTGTTTTGTGCTGATGTGATATTGAGATACAAAAAAATTCTGTATTCCATTAACTTTCTACGTTTCTCTTTCTCCATCATTTCTTTCTTTTTCCGTTTATGTTTTTCATTTCCTTTCTTCAGAAATATTCTACGCAACTTTCTTCTTGCTAAAATATCACGAAATTGACACAAATGTCAAAAAGTATTATGACTTTGTCTCCTTTGTGATCTATAAATACATGACTATTTACTTGTCATCATCCAATTTAACACTAAACATAAAAAATATCTATAATTAAACAGTTTTGACCATAAGATTTTATCTTATGTGATTATTTAAAAACATTTTCAATGGGTAGGAATTATTGCATACAATATCTGCTCTAAAATCTATATTATTTTAATTTTAACAATATTTAAGAATTTTGGGGGATAACCGGCAGTGTCAAATCACCCCCCTCCACCACCCCCCGCCCCTCCCCGCCCATGATAAAAATATAATTTAGAAGTATTTCAATCATACATAATGCATGTCTGCTGTAAATGAATGGATGAATGAACATGATATCAATCAGACTCTGATACTGAGTGTAATGATCCGAAGATGAGTCCATTCTTTGCAAGCAGATGTCAGTTTTCTCGTCTGTGTGTCATAGTTTCAAGAAAATCATTAGATTGAGAGAGAGAGAAAAGGACATACAAACGCAGAGACAAACAAATAGACAAAAAGACATAAAATGTCAGAATTGACAGAATGATAACAATTTAAAATGAAAATAAATTTGTGCACAAGAACTTTTAGGAAATCGACTTATTTTCTATTTCTTTTCAGTTAGCCTAACTGTATATATGACAATAATGTATGATTTAAAATTCATTATATACGATTTAAAAAATAGAAATTTCTAAAAAAGAAAATACTTAATTACAAAATGATTTTATAAAATAGCCAAACTTTGGCTAAATCCAGCAGTGAGCAGCTGTTGATTGGATACAGCGCAGCAGCTGCAGCTGCTGCTTGATTCGTGTGAGAGTTTTCATAACAACAATATGAGACCTAGAGTCGCTATATGATCATTTGTTTCGCTTTATTAAAAACGCGCAGCATGTCAATGAATGCAAGAATGATTGGAATGAATAGTGAATATAAAGTAACGATTTTGTATCTAGTACTAGGTTATATCTACGTAATGGTAAGTAGATATTTTAATTAATTATCTCTCATTCTTGTATTCTAAACAGATACATTATTAACGCACATTTTAGGATGATTAATAATGATTTTAGGATGGTTATTTACATATGAATTAATGTTAATATTATGGCATTATAATTGCATTATTATTATAAAAATGCTGCAAGTAACTTAAAGTATAGATATTGTAATACAAAATAATTATAACAGATTTTTATATAAATGTAATTGGACAAAATTACGAATAAAATTACTGACTGATGAATTAAAATTATTGTTTTTATTGTTTTGTATTAATAATGTATTGTATTTAGCAAATCTACGGTGTATGTTTTATTAAATAGTATTTTTATGCTGATATGACATTAAGCAACAAATAATCTTTTTAACAATCTTGTGAGTACTGTCTACTATTATAGTGGTGGTATACCACACTATTAAAGTAAAAATTAGTATACAGTATACTGTGCATATTTTCAGTATACTTTTAATAATAATTTAATAAGCTTCTGGTATACATCTTCATTTATCAATGCTTATTGTTGACTTGACATGATATATTGATATAGTGTTAAACAACAACAGAACTTTTGCTGAATATTATATGTTACTGATGATCGATTATCCAAACAGTTCCTGTGGTGGCCGGACAAAATATCACGGAGAAATTGTCGTAAAGAAAATGATACGAGGACAAAATGTCGTTGGACAAAATGTCGTAGACAAAATGTCGTGGACAAATTGTCGTGGATTAGATTTATTGTTAGGGTTACAGTTCGGGTTAGGCAGACATTTTGACCACGATATTTTTCCATGACATTTTCTTCAACGACATTTTGTCCCCGTATCATTTTGTCCACGACATTTTGTCCCCATACCATTCTGTCCTAGAACCGTTATTGTAGTAACTACGCGTATCGTTCAAGTAACGTTACTCCTTGAATATAATAAAAATAATGTCTTTGTTTTGTTTTTAATCAGTTTCAAATTTTCACTCATTTCATTCACTGTTTCTCTATTATTGATTCATAATCTTTATTATGCATAATCTTTATTATTATCTTTATTATTTTTAGCATAACGTAATATTTTATAAAAATAACAAAATATTACCAAACCAGCACGATTGATATGCGTTACAAACGCGACATTTAGAAGTCGTAAAAAAACGTCACGTAGCAGTTGCGCGACGGTAACGTGATTTAAAATACTAAATATATTTAATACTTGCCTGCTTTCTGCATGTCTCCGTGTATTTAATATATTTGCAACTCGTGTTTACTATTGAAAATGCGCATTTGAAAAGTGGGGGGGGGGGGCGGTATAAAATTTAACCCCCCACCATTTCACAGTATCCCAATATTGGAACTAACTATAAATTTTGTAAAGAAACTTGTCACTAGGAAATTTGTCATCTAGCTCTAAAAATCTGAAATTTGTCATTCATATCTATGCCTAAATATTTTTATATACGCGAAATTTAATTTCTGGTCGTTGTTATCACGTATAATATTGGAGTAATATTCAACTTAAGTTTTTATGAAAAGTCATCAAAATATTTTGATTTACTGAATTTTAAAATCTGATTGTAGCAAAGTGGAGGGAAAGCGTCTACTTAATCCGTCTCAGCGAGCGACAAACACGCTCAGTTGTTAGGATTAGGGTTAGAAAGTGCACCGGGAATCGTTTGCCGTAAATGCATTGTTTATTTTTTGCATTTTATTTATTGAGTCAATAGAAAAGAAATGAAATTTTTAATGGACCGCATAAAACAAAATGAATGCAAGCGACAATTTGTAGATCGTACTTTGTTGCGATGCTCTTTGCATTGCTGAAGTTTAAACTGTATCAGGGTTTGATCGGTTCGCGTGTTTATTATGGTATAGAATTAAAAAACAGTATATATTTTGTCATTAAGATAAATTATGAAAGTGCCTTGATGTTAGGATTAGGGTTAGATGCGTGTTGTCTTTTTTACACGAATTTTTGGTCACTCTAAATATCTTTATGAATAAGATCCATTTTTTTCTTTGACAATAAAATAATAAATAAATGTACAAATGTTATTATTGTATTATATTCTTATATTATCATCTATTTCTAAAATATCAGTTACCATCTATTTCTAAAATTTAAACTACTCTAATACTTTTCTGTATTTGAATGTAATAAACTGTAATTGTATACCGGTAAACCTTTACATTAACCCGAAATTAACTCGAAATTAAATCGCAAATTAATAAAACTCTATCCAAACACTGTTTTTCAAGGGGTTCATTATTTCGCTTCCCCTCCGGACCTTATAATAACTGTAACGGAGACAGGAAGTGTACACAATATTTATGAACTAATCGTTAGGAAGTCGAGTCGTGCGAGGGAAATACAATACGATTATTATTACTCGTCGCAGACGCCATTTTGGGCGACTTTATTTGGCGACGCGATGACATTTGTGCGACTTTTGTCGTCGTTACGACGACGTTATTACGCGCGCCTTTTTCCGGAGCAAATTTGAATCTAAAACGCGCACGTTTTTAACGCGACTCATCAATTTATTCACTAATCTTAAGTTTTTTATTCCTGAAATAATAACATATTTATGAAGATATTTTATTAACGTAATTAAAATATGTTCTAAGTTATAGCGCAATCTTAATATGTATGGGATTTTATTATTTTTCTAATTCGATTCAATATTTTTCTAAAATAAGTGAATACAAGTAAATTCGTTCGCGTTTTAGTTTATTGCATAAACTGAGGTTCTCTCTGAGCATTGTTCGTCAATTCGTGTGATCTCGATTATTATTATTATTATTAGGTACATTTAACAAATGAACTGATGCGAAATTCTGACTTTGTATAAACTTTATAATGTAAAAAAGAAGTAACGTTTTTAATCTCAATAATTAGGCCTAAAGTATTACTATCTAAATTTAATCTTTGATATATTTCTAGTAGAGATATCTTATTTTCTTTTCAGATATTCTATTCGTAAAAGAATAAATTGCAATCTTAATTATTTCCAACTAGAAACTTCATTACTCTAATTAAGATTGATTCATCTTTTGAAAACTGCGCTATTTAAATCTTGTCATTTCTGTGCTATCAAAATAATGTCATTTACGACAGTGACGTCAGGAAATAAAGAAACTCGTCATCACGTTGAACCAATGGGAAGCGAGATATTTTCAGTGTTTTCTATTCGTCTGAATCTAGTGGTGCTTCTATTGATTTTAGCCTCAAGTTACACTAGGACAGAAGTGACGCAGATTTCTCAATCTGGCAGTAAGTATAAACCTAATATTTTTATTATTGATTTAATATTATTACTAATTAAATAATGTTTTTTGTATCTTTAATATGGTTATATTTGGTTTTATTTTTATACGATGCATTTTATTATATAAACATTTAGTTAAAACATGATATGAACTTTTCAGAAAAAGCAGATCAATAGCCAATTAACCAATTTGATAGCTTTGTAGATTAAATACTTTCCTGAAAGTGATAAAAAAGGTATTTTTACGTCATCGTGATAAAAGTCTTTCTATTGCGAATTCTTTGATTCAACATTTCATTTCAAACTTAAATCTTGTTAAAATTTATATTATTTTTGAAGTTTCAATCAGTAAATAAGCGAGGACTTATAAATTAATTGTTAATTCATTGCAGATAATTGAATAAATCGAACGAAGAATTAAATTATTGGCTTTTATAGTTCATGCCTTTCATTTTATCTTGTCTAAACATTTATCTGTAGTTTGTCATTTAACATAATTTTCAGCGAACTCATAATTCAAACTTGCATTGAATAACGGCTGCACTAGGAGATAGTGAGAAGCCAAAATGTTAGAATAATATTTGAATAGACGAAGCCCACGAGTATTTGTGTAACTTTCATAATAAAATTTAATCATGATCAAAGTTATTGGAGGGGAGAGGGGAGTGTTTCAAATCGCACTCGATTCACCTTTTAATGAAAAGTTACAATGATGTCGGATTAACTAGCGTGCATTAAATTAATAATATTATTATTAGAGTTATTAATATTATATACAATTGTTGATAAACTTGTCGAGTTAATATTATTTTTAAAAATACATAATTACTGTTTAACATTTTCTGAAAAATATTTGCGAAAGTAAATATTTTGTTTCATGATATGGATAAAATATAACTCTTTGATTTATCAACTTAAAATACAAAGCACAAATTGTAATATATGTACTATAATTATATAATAAATTTTGTTCAATTATGTACTGCATTTGAATATGTCGCGTTTCTTGATAATAGATCAAAAAAGTCGCGTTTTTTCTCAACATTTTCCTGCAACTCGATTTCTTCTCTTTAGAATGCGATTGCTTTCTGTCACGTTGGGTCGTATTGATTATACCTGATTGAATCTTCGCTTCATTTGTTCCCTTCGTCCAATAGCGACGTAGTAAAAATGTTTGTAAGTCTGTCACTGAATTAGAATTATCGACGCGTTCAAAAGACAGTCTGTAACAAAAAGTTATTTCAAACTATTTATTCGTTGAGGGTCGTTACCAGCCCTCCCCCTTCTCCCCTTCTTACATAAAAAGGTGCGACTAATTTGTAAAAATTATTTTTACTATCCTTAGTTTAATGTTATATTATAGAATTTTAACATTTTGCATTGTTTTGAATTTAACCATTATCTAAAGCCCGGTTCACAAAAGGCAGATTTTTTATACGAGACACTCGTAAAATTTCCTGCACGCAACTTGTCGTTGATTTGTCACTAGACTATTCACCGACATTTCTACGAAAAAGCGAAAGACATTAAAACGACAAAACGATATTTTTCACTCTTAAAAAATCGCTGTATTTATCGTTTAAATGACAAAGCAATATCGGCGGACATTCCACCGACAAAACACATGAAAATTGCGCCCAAATCTCGCGCAAAATGTCTGGCAATGTGAACTGGCTTTAGTACTAGAGTTCTAATGATTTCAATCCACTCAACATTGCATCGATGTAATCAGTTTACACGTCCGCACCTGGTGCTCATGTTTTCAGCCCGGACTAACTAGCCACCATCAATATCACTTTGAAATGATTCGGGTGGGATTGTCAAACTCATCAATCAATTTACACTGCGACGATAAAATAGTACTTTTTACTCTCAGCTTATGATATTTCATTATGTTCTGCAAAATATAAACCCACATAATATCCAGGATAATAATAGAGGAAGTGCTTATATTTAAAATTGAGGTTTTTATAGTATTTCAAGAATTATAATTTTGTTTGGTTTATTTAGTTGAAATTTTCATTTTTTTTTAGTTTAAATGAAGAAAATTTGCAACTTCGGTCAATGGAACATGTAGTTGATATTAGAGTCAGTATTAATTGCTAACTAAATAAAATTGATTGATTATTGAAATAACTTATTCTATCTAAATCAATAATTATGATTTTTGTAGCTTTCAATTATTTCTATTTTCTTTAAACGCATGATTCTATGCGTTTAGTTTAAGTCAACTTATTTTTGCCTTGAATTAGTTTCTATTTGTTAGTTTAATATAATATTATTCAAAGCATTAGATTACTTTTTAATTTGTTTGATGTTATTATATGTATGAAATAAACGAGTTTCATTCATAATAAAAATACGAAACTCGATATAGACTTATAACTTTGACATTTTTAAACGTTAGAACCTCTTAGTTGAATGTGGCTATCAGTCTCAATCAAAGAACTCTTTCTTTTCGTCTCAATTGACGTTCTGTTTATGACACTCAATAAAATTACTTGATATCAGTTTCATTCATCAATCTACAGTGAATACAGTGAAAACCAGCAACTTGCACTTGCCCGCAGTAAAAAGATAATACCCCTATTGAGCGCAGCTATAAAGAATATTAGAGCGCTAAGTAGTAATAATGGCTCTATTGAGATTAAATCTACTGGGTGCTTACAGTTTGTGTTTATTTGGTAAAACGATGCGCGATTGTCCTTCAACGACTATTAGTTGAATGATCTTAATTTAATCAAGAGATTCTGTAACAGAATCCGATACTGGTATCAAAATGGCATAAACAGTTTGCTTTTTAAAAACAAATCTACTGCGATAAGAGATAGAGGATTGATTGTTAATAGGAACTGCAGAAAAGGTGATCCAATTGCAACATTTAGAAAAGAAAACTGTTGATTACTGATAAACTATTTATTTATAAATTATAATTATATATCATTAATTACATATATCTGTTTAGATGTAATATACCCAGATAAGAGACTTATTTTAAATTAACTCTTACCTATATTCGTTATACCGTTTAGCGCATTTTATTTTATTTTGTTAAATTTTAACAAAATGCGAGTGACGTCAATAAATCTAAAACATATTTCAATCACTTTTCAAAAGGGTGGCGGTATTTCATATCCGGATTCATAACTATTAATAGAATCTGGGACTTCACAGTTCTGCACAAAACAAAAACGTGAGAATAATTATACAACAACTCCATGCAAAATATCTGCAGATAGCTCTTATCTTACCAGTAAAAGTGTGTATATAATATTTTAACGTTTTTGTTTTGAATCTGGATATGATTATTTACAATCTCAACGGAAGTTGTTTCAGCGCATGCTCGAACTTTGACTCCAGCTAGGTTTGACCCTTTAACCCCTGCTGGCTGGCGGCCCGTGAGGTCATAGGTGACGTCAGAAATGATTTAATTGTGAGCCGGATGATGCTATCAGTAGTGGGGAAAAATAAGATTGATATTGATTGAGTGAAGATTAAGGTATAATTTTGTTGAAATAATTAGGATGTTATTTCGGCAATAAAATATAAACAGATTTCTTAATGTGTACGGTATTTGAGGCTTTAAGTGAAATCAAATATAAGGAAACTATATGTCCTGATTGAGTTAAATTGGGGAAGGAAATGTGGTCACCCTGGATCTAACAAGTGTAGTAGCTTATATGCTTGTAGAAAAATTGTAAATCTAATTATTATGTTCACTTTACAAAGTTTTGGTTTGCTAGCTTACTTCGTAATTTTATTTACTCCTGCAAATATTGAAAAACCAATAGTCAATTTACTAATTTTATGTTTTATAAGAATAACTTTAATATGATTTTTTCATACTGTTTGATTTCAAATCTGAATTGTAATGAAACTATCGCGGCAGAATTTTTATACGAAAACTTGATTAATTTATTTCTCACTGTTAAAATAACAAAAATAACTTTTTAGTGTAACTGCCACACTCTCCAGAGTACGCACACTATCTACTAAATCTGTATTTCACTACTATAGTTATCATTACTATCATTACTATCATTACTTTATCATTACTATTATAATTATTATCTGTATTATATCGAGTAAAATATTTATAGAATTTACGAATTTTTTCAAATAATCTAAAGATGCATATACCGTGAGAAAACAACATCTGATTTTAAAGGAACGAATCACTTGCAATCTCAACGAGCGTCCATGGGCGTCCACAGAAATTTTTTCAGGGAGGGGGGCAAAACTGTAAACAATAAATTGCTAATTTTCAAAATTAAAATTTGCTTATATTTGCTTATTTGAAATATCCTCAATTATATTATCGTATTCAAAGAGTCTACTAAAGACTAATATTGTAATAGTCTTTTATAAATGTTGAACTTAGTATAACGATAGGCAGTCATGATAAATTTAAAACTTGTTTGAAAGTGCAAATAAGAAGAAGATTTACCTTTATTCCTTAACTAACAATAAAAATAGAATTCTTGCTGATTCTTGCACGAAGGAATTAATCATAGTGTCTTGAATAAAAGATTTTAAATAAACTTACCCATCTTCAAATTGAATATAACAACTGTATTAAATTTTATAATCTAATTAAAGAAACAATAAGCAAAATGAAAATTCAGTTTTTTCACAGCGGGAGTAAAGAAATTTTAAAAATGATTTACTGCCGCCACTGAGCAATATTAATTTCTATTACATGTTATATTTCAATTTTATTTTAAAAGCCTAGGCTATATAGTATTATGTTAATATATGATGTTGACTGTTCGGAAGCTGCATAAGAAATGAGACCTAAATCTTAGAGGCTCTATAATAGATAGGTCGACGACTCTTGTTGGGAGTTAAGGAAGAGAGACAAGGAGTCGTTAATGATATCATTAAGCAAGTGAAGCGTGATGGTCACACCACTGATGATAGACAAGAAACAGATGCAAACATTATAAGATGAACTGTAGAGAGATTAACACAAGAGTGACACTGATAACAGAGAGATACAGAGGCGGACTTCATCATCCAATAGAATTAATGTCAGGGATCCTATGTAAGGGCATCCAGGCATTACCAGCTTTGAGTTTGAAATTGTTATCTTAATGAGGATAGTAGCACTAGTAAGGAAATCATTCAGTATTATATGCAACGAAAACAGCTGTTCTATATCAATGACAGTCGTGCAAAGACTGTATACCTAGCCTATACATGGTTGAATATGGCAATCTCAATAGCAGGGCGCTCAATTATAACGTATTCATTTGATCCACACTAGTAGCAAACTTATCAGAAAGATGGAGGTCAGCTTTTGTCAAACATATAATGTGAAATATGTGCTGATTTTCTAGCAAATATACTGTCTAATGAATGAAATATTATATACAGGCAAATTCCAGGGGGGGCAAGTGCCCCCCCTTGCCCCCCGCCTCTGCGGACGCCCATGCGAGCGTCTAATTAAGTGGAAACTTGCTTATTATATTCAAATGAAGAGATTGAGTAATGTTTGAGAAATTGCGAGTAAGAAAAAGAGTGAAAATAGTAATAAATTGCCAGTCGTTTAGCATAGACCGTCTCTTTGTTGACATTGGGTGGATTTGACATGGGAAAAATGAAAGATGTTGTTCATACAAAACATTATCGTGTTGGTATAATAATAAAACAAAGTAACGGAAATATGTTGGCAGCGAATAAGATGATAATTTCTGATTTTAAAATTAATGTAGCTAGAAGGGGAGGGTTGATTTTTAAAATTAATGCATTTAGGGGATGAGTTTGTGCTGATTTTAAATTAAAGCATTAGTGGGGGGGGGGGTGTGGG